>CM077006.1:83406060-83581060 GCA_039090855.1 Macrothele yani | reverse complement strand
TTTTTGGATAACAGCGATAGGTATGCTCTTCCATTCAGTACGCAATGCTGTCGCTAACTGTTGCTTAGCAGTAGGCCTTGGTTCCAAATTTCTTATGCGGCGCTCTAATTCATCCCATAGGTGCTCTATGGGATTAAGATAAGGGCTCTGTGCTGGCCAGTCCACACACGATACGGAAGTATCGTCAAACCATGCCGTAGCAGTCCTTCGAGGTACATGTGCTGGTTAGCAGGTTTGTCCACGATAACCAATGGGTCGGGACCATACCACGAAAAACACCCCCACCCGATTACACTGCCGGCTCCAAACTTGACCGTAGGAACAGTACACTGTGGTAAATGGCGTTCCCCAGGCTGCCGCCATACCCACACACGGCCATCAGACTGATGAATCGTGTATCTGGATTCATCAGTCCATAGGATCTGTTTTTATTGATCTACGGTCCACGATAAATGTTCTTTACACCATGCTAAACGACGAGCAGCATTCCGAGTGAAAATGAAATGCTTATGAGCAGCCGCAAGATCACAGTAATCCATGGAATGAAGTTCTCTGCGAATGCTACTTGTACATTGTTACTCACTTGTACACTGAGCTATTGTGCAGTACGTCGATTAGCTGTAACGACTCTTCTGAGTCTTCGACGTCCTCTACCATTGATTTTCTTTGGTCTGCTGCTTCAAGCACGCCATGTGTCTTCCACTTATTCAGTACAACCAAAACAGTTGATTTGGGTGTGTTTAAAAGCCTCTCGGTTTCTCTTATGGGCAACCCACTAATATAACGGCCAAGGATCTTTCCTTTCTCAAAGTCAGTTCTCTCCTGCCGCGACATTTTCACTCAACCTCACAGTGCGATATGATCGCGGTCAGCTGCAGGCTTGTTTTTATACCGTTTTCAGCTGTACCACGCATATTAACAACGCAGCGCATCCGTTCATTTGCTTTTAAAGGGGTTTCCGGAGACGTTTATCAATATAGTGCATATCAAACGATACTCAAAGCGGGTTTTGTATCAGATAATTATATTGTTTGGTCACTGATTGTCTACTGCGTAACTGTGTTCGTACTACCTTCTTGAACAGACGCTTTTTGTCAACCATTATTTTAACTCATGAACTACCATTTTGATTCATGAACCAGAACCGGTAAATCGTTCTTTCTTTTAAGATCAATATGGGAAGGAGACGGATTTCGATACATTTCTGCCGGAGAATTACTTTGTGCTCGATGTCTGTACCTGGGGGGATGAATTGCCAGTAATATTTTTACTAGTGCCTCCTTCAAGTTTACAAAAGGAGGGTAGGGCCTACCAATGTCCCTTCGGGTCCGAGATTAATTATTTGTAACAGTTAGCTTAATTGATTTTGTAACAGCGTGCTTGGTGCGGCGACCAAGACGTTAGTCCAGGATCAATTGATCTGATGTTCAGCTCCATGGCAACCAAGAGACTTTCCACAGTGTTTAAATCCGAGGACCTTGAGGGCCACTGGATGGTTTCAAACTCAAATGAGTGTTCCTCGAGCCATGCCTGGGTGGTTGCGTCCCGGTGGACAGCACATTGTTTTGCTGTAACAGACCATCGTCTGCAGGTTGTGCAAATGCCATGAAAGCTTGTAGATGATCAGCTAGCACAGGGCAGCAGTTAAGAACATCTTCATACACACTAGAGTACCTGACGTGTCCAATGAGAAGGCTCTCCAAGCCATCACAGAAACACTACAGCCTTGAACAGAGCCCATCTGCCACGACGGTGTTCATGGCCTCATGCCGTCGATGCCGCATCCACACCCTGGCGTCACCTCGGTACAGCTGAAAACGGGATTCATCTGACCACACGACGCGACGCCACTCTTCACGGGTCCAGTTTTGATGTTATCGGCATCAGGTGAAGCGTAACTTCCGATTACAAGCAGTTAATAGTGGCACACGGGTAGGGCGTCGGCTCCCTTAAACAAGGGTATGCAGCGTGCGCCTGACCGTTCGCTCACTGACGCTGATTGGGCTCCGACGTTTAACCTGGATGTGATTGGTTCCACCGTTGCCAAGCGATCGGTCACTACAAACCTGAATAGTCTACGTCCATCCCGGTCATCAGTGACATGTGGTCATCCACCGCTTGCTGTGTCTGTACTGGTACGTCCGTCAATGGTCGATGGTATACCCATGGTACACCCATGATACGGTTGCTCTCGGGAGCCGTAGGGTTCTTACCACTTAAGCGATAGAATGACACCATCTGCATTGCGCCGACAATACGCCCACGATGAAAGTCGCTCAAATCACCTCGTTCACCCATGTTTGTAAATTGCAATACACTGCTGGGAAGCCATGTTTTTCGCCTATTCGTTGCCTTCGTGAGGTTTGGGTATGTTCTACTTTGCGTGGGTGATGCCCATGTCAACTGCCCACCACCCCTATCTCTAATATTTTGTCTCCTGACTGTAAACTCTAATTTAATTTTCCTTTGTGCGTGTCTGTAAACTTATGTAAGTTTTGGTTTATTCTCGTTAAGTATTTTCTATTGGCTACATTTTCTCTCTCGGTGAATGTGTTTTGGCAACTTGACGACAAGTCAATAAAATTACTTATGCTAGCGAGAATGATAAAAGTACTGTTCCGATTTGCGTCAGAGAGAGAGAGAGAGAGAGAGAGAGAGAGAGAGAGAGAGAGAGAAATTGTTAAGAGACTGGTGCAGTGGCGCACCCAGGAAGTCTTGTCGGAGGGGATGTATATATAGAGTATACGTACGCAATGTCTGTACATATATATCATGTACTCATATAGTTTATATACGGTTGTGACGTACGTCGCTCTTAATCTCTTTGAGGCTTTGGGAAGAAGACACCATGTAATAGAAGACACTATGTAATTTTTTGAACATGTAAAATAATATTTTTGAATGTTTAATTTGTGCCGTACGTTGCTCTTAATCTCTTTGGGCTTTAGGAAGAAGACACTATCTCAGACACTATGTATTTTTTTGAACATGTAAAACAATAGTTTAAATGTTTAATTTGTGACGTACGTCGCTTTTAATCTCTTTGGGGACTTTGGGAAGAAGACAACATGTAATAGAAAACATTATGTAATTTTTTGAACATGTAAAATATTTTTGAATGTTTAATTTGTGACGTACGTTGCTCTGAATCTCTTTGGGGCTTTGGGAAGAAGACACTATGTAATAGAAGACACTATCTCAGACACTGTGTAACAGAAGACACTATCTCAGACACTATGTAATTTTTTGAACATGTAAAATAATATTTTTGAATGTTTAATTTGTGACGTACGTCGCTCTAAATCTCTTTGGGGCTTTGGGAAGAAGACACCATGTAATAGAAGACACTATGTAATTTTTGAACATGTATAACAATATTTTTTAATGTTTAATTTGTAACGTACGTCGCTCTTAATCTCTTTGAGGCTTTGGGAAGAAGACACTATGTAATAGAAGACAATTTGTAATTTTTTGAACACGTAAAATAATATTTTTGAATGTTTGATTTGTGACGTACGTCGTTCTTAATCTCCTTGGAGAGGGTTTAAGCCCCCAAAGCCTTCTCCGTGGGTGTGCCAATGGACTGGTGAGAGGAGATCGTCGAGATTTGTAGGAGTAGATGCTGTACGATTAGAGTTCGTTTTTGAACAAGTTGAACTGAATCTCTCACGCTGAGTGTTACGCTTCCTATCGAGAGATAACAGAATTATGACCAGCTCTTATTAAAAGTAAATGCGGCCCGTTGGCCTCGTGATTTCCAGGAGGAAGCTATTAGTCGACCGCCGTAGCGCATATAAGGTGTGAGTGGAGCAGTGAGTAGTAAAATTCGGAGCGTGATGGGTAAACGGAAGTATTTATCGGTCTTTGAGGAAGGACAGATTGTGAGAGCTCGGAGAGCGGGTGCCTCAATTTCCCAAACGGCTCAACTGGTCGGTTGTTTGCGAGCCGCTGTAGTTGAAGTGTAACCGGACTGACGTGAATATGATCAAATAACGACCGGAAGGCAAAACTGCCCGGTCGAGCGAGAGGTTGATGTGAGAGGTGAGCGCCGGGTTTGATGACAGTTACAAGCCAACAGACGTAGCACTGTTCAACAGTTCACTACATAATACAACATAGGTCAACCCGTAACAGTGTCTGTCATGACCATGCGTCGCACACTCGGTCGTATGGACTATAACAGCAGACAAACCCGACGACTTCTCCTTACCACGGTTCATCGGCGCAAAAGACTTGGCTGATGCAAAGGCCATTCAAGTTGGACATTGGACGACTGGAAAAAACGTGTGCTGTTCTGACCAATTGCGCTTTTACTCCCCTCCGAGGATGGTCCTGAGCGTTTTTGACGCAAATTTATTCTTCAAATTTATTCTTCACAGTGCAAGCCGGTGGAGTCTATTGTATGGTGTGGGGAACATTTACCTGGCAGGAACGTGGACCACTGGTGCATGTGGAGCAATGGATGACTGGTACCCACTGTCGTGAATTTCTTGCTGACTCTGTACACCTAGCAGCGTTGCAGTGTTTCCCGAATGGCAACGGTGTCCTCCAAGATGAAAATGCGCCGAGTCACAGGTCCAATATTATTCAGTAATGGTCTGAGAAACAGAGTTCAGACTTCCAGCATATTGATTGCCCCTCCGAATTACCCGAAATCAATCAGATAGAGAACTTGTGGGACACTATGGAAAGGTATATCAGGCTTGTGGATACACCAATGACCTCCGTACCTACATTGAAGGTCGCATTACACACAGCTTGGTTGGCCATATCTCCCAACTGCATCTTATTAAAACGTTGTCATGTCAGATAGCTGCTGTACTGAGGGCAAAAGGAAGACCTACGATGTATTAGGTAGGTGGTCATAATTCAGTGATCACTCAGTGATTGATGCTACGTCGGATAGCTGCTTTACTGAGGGCGGAAGGAAGATCTACGAAGTATTAAGTAGGTGGTCATAATTCACTGATCACTCAGTGTATGTTGAATCGATGCCACGTAAGATAGCTGCTGTACTGAGGGCGAAAGGAGGACCTACGAAGTATTAGGTAGGTGGTCTTAATTCAGTGATCACTCAGTGTATGGCTCAATTATTTGTCGAGTGTACTGAGACTTGACGATTGTTCTGTGTAACGAACATTTGCTTTATTCAGGTATTGAAGCAATAGTTGACTAAGTACGAATTGGAGTTATATTCAGCGTGTGATGTTTTACCCACCGGTATGCCTATTAAGGATTAAATGAACATAATTGGACATCGTAACTAAAGACTTTTCGTTTCAACTACTCCGTTATTTCTATTCAGTGTCTAATTAGCTTGTCTTGTATAATTATTATTTGGTGCACAAGCTATATGGAACATTTCGGTAAGAAGAGTGTTTACGATGAATTTACGTTTGGGTTTTTAAGGTAACGTAAACAAATAGCAATATCTACAACTATCTGAACACTAAAACTCTACACAGCTCCACTCCTGCAGGCAGAACCAACGCTATGGAAAACTTAGAAATTAACACCAAATGTTTCTCACAGTGTACACTATCGTGTATAAAGGCATTTCTCTAATGAACGCCTAGAAGCGGGACGCTTCGACACTGTACACTACTTTGTGTGTCAAATTCATGGAAACGAACTTCTTATGCAGAGGCTGGACGGACCTACTTCAGGCTCCAACAGATTTACGGGTAGTATTGGAGAACATCAACATGCTTGTGAAAGTTTGGAAGTCGCAAAATTTGATCCAGTAGACGTTGAAGTGCTTGAAATAGATTCCACAGGGCCGTGAGTAAAATTTGATTAAGTAGACGTTGAAGTGCTCGAAATGGATTCCACAAGGCTGTGAAAATTTGGAAGGGCCAAAGTTTGATCCAGTAGACGTTGAACGACTCTAAATAGATTCCACAGGGCCGTGGAGTAAAATTTAATCTAGTAGACATTGAAGTTCTCGACATGGATTCCACGAGGCTGTGAAAATTTTGAAGGGCCAAAGTTTGATCCAGTAGACGTTGAATGACACGAAATAGATCCCACAGGGCCGTGGAGTAAAATTTGATTTAGTAGACATTGAAGTGCTCGACATGGATTCCACAAGGCTGTGAAAATTTGGAAGGGCCAAAGCTGGATCCAGTAGACGTTGAACGACTCGAAATAGATTCCACACGGCCGTGGAGTAAAATTTGATCTAGTAGACATTGAAGTGCTCGAAATGGATTCCACAAGGCTGTGAATATTTGGAAGGGCCAAAGTTTGATCCAGTAGATGTTGAACTGCTCTAAATAGATTCCACTGGGCCGTGAAGTAAAATTTAATCCTATAGACGTTGAAGTGCTTAAAATGGATTCCACAAGGCCGTGAAGTAAAATTTGATCCTGTAGACGTTGAACTACTCGAAATAGATTCCTCAGAGCTAAGTTCAGGCCAAAAATATTTACTCGATATTTGTAAAGTTATGGCCAGCGGTAACTTGCCGTCCAATTTGGCAAGAATGAACTCTGGGAAAACATACGCTTACCACTGCCCGCAGAGTATTGCACTACTGTGTGGGATGTCCTGGATCTTCAGACAATTTGCGGACTCTTGTAAAGTTTGTTATCAATGTCCACTGCAAGATTTGGTTCACCATTCAAGACAATATCTCGTGCTCCAAGGGAGCTCGACAGACTATTAAATTGTCTCGCTGCCTCATAAAGGATTCAAAGTTATCGATCTGGTATTAGAAAGAAATGACTTCTACGGGAACCCACAAAACATTATCCTGCATGGCAATGATCACCGACTCAGTCCGCACATGATAAAACTGGGATTACTTTACGTACTGAAGGCAAGGAAAAATGAAACAACTATAACACATGATGAATGCAGAAGTCTCCCCTCTGAAAAATGTTCTTTGTCACCCCCAAGCAGTAAAAAGGAACGTCAAACTTTTTGCAGAAGCATCTCTTGCAGTATGTTGAGTTGAGAGCAGGGATGAATGCATTCAAGCAAAGCTTGCATGTGGAAGGATAATGCCTTCGTTTAGCATGAAACACAAATACAGCACATATGAGAAAGGCTTTGATGAGTAGCAGTAAATAACTCAAACAACTCCGCATAATCAAACAATTGCTGAACCGAAAGGAACTCCATGTGTTACAGCACATTTGTTTAGTGAGTTGCGGGTTACTTCTAAATTTTAAATCGAACCAAGATAAGAACATCAATCAGTACAAACTCGAAAAGGAACATAAAATTTGCAAAATAAATGGTTCGAGCGGTTGCTGAACCATTTTAATGGTATCTCCAGATGACGATAAAATTATTCACTATGCACTGAAGCAATCACACAGCCACTATTGGCAATTTGTTCATCAAAAGGGAGTTTGCTCCTTTTTCGTGGTAAAATGTATAGAAGAAAATTTGAAAATAAAAGGCTCCAACGACAGCTGAAAAAATGTTAATATCAATAAAGTTCTGTGCATATATACTACTGTTTTTGAAAATTGCAGTATCTTGATTGAAGGGGGTGCAGAAGCATTAATAGAAAGAGGTATGTGGAAACACAAGTTTGTCCGCTACTCCCCTCACTCCGGAGCAAGATGTTCTCCCAATTCAGCTACACGGGAGGAATGTACACCTGCAGATTTGTCATCTTGGCACGCGATTAACCTCTGTTGGACGTCACATCATCTCCCTCTTTGCTTTTTTTTTTTTTTTTTCGAAGCGAAGTAGGAATTTTTCATTAATTCCAGACGATGCGTATGGCAAACATCACACATTTTTCGAATAACCCAACGGCTAGTATATCCATTTTTACATTCGGGCGCGAAAACACAGGTTGCCCATGACGGGGATCGAACCTGCGTCCCCCTCATTGCGGAGTAGGTTGCGCTCTCCCAACTAAGCTACACGGACGGAATGTAGCGATGCAGATTTGTCGTCTTGACATGGGATTTACACGGGTAGGACGTCACAGGTATTACAGCTAAGAATCGCTCTATTTAAATGAAATTTAAATCACAGATTCCTCATGTGATAGGAGATAACTGATTACATTTGTAGAGCTGCACAAGATTTTTCGCTTCAAAACTAAGTATGGTGTGAAGATAACTCGAACCAGACACTAACAACATCTGCACGGCATTACATTGAATGAAAGAGGTGTTTGATATCGTCCTTGATATCGTCCTGGGGAATAACCAGACAGGTTTCTTCAATGCGAGATCACAGTCCATTTGTGGTGACTGGCGGAGGAGCTTGACTGCCCAGTCGCTTAGCTACCATGTCCCAGACATCTTCGATTGGGGACATATCCGGCGAACCTAGAGGCCAGGGAAGAAGCGGTACATGGAAGCGGTCTTGGTAATTCCTAGCCGTATGTGGTCGAGCATTGTGCTGCTGAAATATAGTGGCAGGACAACTCTGAAGAAAGCTTATTACCTGTGCCTCTAAAACACCCCTGATGTATCGCGGGCTTTGAAGAATTCCCTCAATTCGTATCAGACTCGATCGCGAATTGAACCCAATGACGCCCCAAACCGTGACGCTTGGCATTGGGCCTGTACGACGCTAC
Source organism: Macrothele yani (assembly GCA_039090855.1). Taxonomy (NCBI): domain Eukaryota; kingdom Metazoa; phylum Arthropoda; class Arachnida; order Araneae; family Macrothelidae; genus Macrothele; species Macrothele yani. The sequence goes on along the minus strand of CM077006.1, from coordinate 83,572,512 downwards.
AAGGTGCCGTTCACCACGATGTCTTCCAACACGTATGGGACCATCCTGGTGCATCAAGCTGAATCATGACTCGTTGGATAACACGAATTGTTGCCAATCAGCTCGTCAGTGTCTATGTTCGAGACTTCCATTGCAGCCTGATGCGTCTGTGGTTTTGAGTCGGAGGAATGCGCAGCAATGGGCTGGTAGTAACCAGTCCTCTATTGAGCACACGACGTCGAACTGTACTGGAGGACAAAGCGTGACCTGTGATAGGTCACTGCTGTACAATAGAAGTGTGTCTGTCACCCCGTGCAGTCGTGCGAATTTGAAGTCCATTTCACAGATTTCTGTGCGTCCGAGCCTCCTCTGCCCACTAAAGCCACGTTCGTATCGCTGTGGTGGCATTTCGTCTCGTATCTCGTGGGTGGAAAATCCAGCTTCTCTCATGCCAACAATCCTTTATCGCTCAAAGTACGTCCGGTGCTCATAATGCGACCTTCTTTTTTTTTTTTTGATTGGAGGTTTAACGACTACCGTGAGCAACTCAATGGGCTATAAGTAGTCTCCCATTCCTAATTTAGAGCCACTGGTTCCAGAGAAGGAAAAGAGCCAGTGCCGTAAGGCAAGCACAACATTCGTGTCTCACCGGAATTCGAACCCTGACCCTTCACGGACGAAGCCAGCGCTTAGCCACCAGACGGCTCACTGACATTTTAATCATTTGTATGCCCCAACCTGTTGTACTTATCCTGTAATTTTCAAGCTAATACCAGCAATCCTTCATGGTGTTGCAATGTTCACAAGTAGTAGTGTAACATTAAGAAAAGCAACTTTTAATCACAGTTACTTTAGTGACATAATACCACAGGTCCCAGTAGCAGAATCGTGGCGACGGGCTATATACGTCGCAGAGTTCACTTTGCTTCTGCAGACAAAAACCATATTCCCAAATCCCTATTAAATTCTATCTTACAGACTTCCGATCGGGGATACAAGTTATGCGTCTTTCAAAACTTTCCGAAAACGGACGTTAGAAGCAGTGAAAATTTCTCCCGTAATCTTTTATTTTTGTTTTTTCTCGCGGTCTCCTCCGTTCAGTGTTGTTAAATATCCATTCACTGCATTAATGTTTGTGTTTCAGCTTCAAAATAGCGGCAGAAATTTCCGAAAATGGACGTTACATGGAGCCATGTAATATTAATTTTTCTTTCGCGATATCCTTCTTGCTCCGTATGTTTGTTAAATATCGTTTTATTATGCACTGGTGTGCAAAAATTAAGCACGAAGAGGAGAAATTAGCATAACAGCGGAACGAGCAGACAGAACGGACCAAAAGACCACTCAGGAGATAAACTAGGGTCCTGTACGGTAGTGCATGCGCATATATGCAGCATGGCGTAGGGGGGGAGTGTCGGAAGGGTCTAAATCACACGGGCGGTGTACGCTCAGCAATTCGGGGAAGCTATTGCATGGTGTACATCGGTTTGAACGACGTCGAGTTGCTGCGACCGTGTGATATGGCCAACAGGCAATCTAGTAGACGACATCTGGATGACTTTACCCGAGGTCGCGTCATTGGGAAGTTGGAAGAAGGTCGAAGTGTGACTAGTGTGGCAGAGGAGTTCGGGATCGCTCACAGCATTGTTTCACGAGCTTGGAGAGCATTTCAAACGACAGTAACAGCTGTCCGAGAGTTTAGCAGTGGTCGTTCACGAGCAACCACGGCGCCGGACGACCGCTAAATTGTCCTACAGGCGAGAAGAGACAGACGTCAGACAGCGGGAGAAATCGCAAGGCACGTGCAACAGACAACTGGACGTCCGTTATCGCGTTTTACCGTGGCCAGGAGGCTGCACAAAGGTGGTCTATTTGCAGGACGACCAGTACGGTGTGTGCCATTAACGCCTGCTCATCAAAGACGGTGGTTTCTGTGGTGCCAGGAACACAAGAACTGAACACATTAGCGATGGTGTCGAGTTCTCTTTACGGATGAGAACCGATTTAGTCTGACGAGCGATTCTGGACTTATACACATCTGGAGAGAGCAGGGAACACGCAATCACAACTCCAACATCATCGAAAGGGACCGGTTTGGAGGTAGCGGAGTTCTCGTTTGGGGCTGTATCATGCTTGGTAGCCGTACTGACCTCCACATCTTCCAAGGAGGTTCAGTCACTGGTGTCCGCTATTGTACCGAGGTTCTCCTGCCTCACGTGCGTCTGTTTAGAGGTGCTGTGGGTCCTGAGTTCGTCTTCATGGACGACAACGCTACACCTCATCGTACAGTGGCCGTCGCAGAGCTGTTGGAGAGTGAAGATATTCAACGCATGGATTGGCCCGCAAGATCCCCGGACCTAAATCCAATCGAATACATGTGAGTCCTTATCTGGAGACGTTTGGCAGCACGTCACCAGCCGCCAGCAACGATTCCGCAGCTGCGATTGGCACTACAAGAGGAATGGGCCGCGATGCCTGAACAGCTCCTTGACAACCTCGTCCTCAGCATGGACAGACGTTGTAAATCCTGCAACGCAGTCAGGGGTGATCATATCCCCTACTAAAGACTGGATTTTTCTTGGCAGCCACCTATAACAAGGACGTTTCTATCTTCTGTCCAGTTGTGCTCGAAGCTACCTTTTCAATAAAGTGCCTTTGTATCCTTTGGATTCCTTGTTTGGACGGTTTTGCTCACTTGTCCCGTATTCTTACATCTTGGGGATCTTATGGTATGATTTGAGGCACTTCTGCACGACGTTACATTCGAAAAACCGTCTCGTCCTTAAATTTTGCACGACAGTGTACAAATGTTCGTATTTTAGATTGGAAATGGAGAAAAAAATTCCCAAAACCAAAGTTGGCGGATCAAGGATTTCTGCCACAGTAGTAAAAATGGAGGCAAAAAATTTCGACAAAGGTAGCTTAAGGCAGCGAAGATTTTTTTTTTTTTTTCGCGATATCCTCCTTGCTCCGTATGGTTGTTAAAATATCTTTTAATTACATAAATGTTTCTATTTGCGATTGAAAACGGAGAAAAATTTTCCGAAAGCGGAAGAACGACGGAGCGAAGATTTCTTCCGTAATTGTAATTTTTTCTAGAAAAGTTCTCTCTTGTCTTGCATTGTTGTTAAATAGAATTTCATTCCTCATGTGTTTGTGTTTCAACTTGAAAAAAGGAGGCGAAATTCTAGGTTCACAGAGAACACAGAGTGTTCTTTATCCTAGTTATCATTGTAATTGCTGTTATACCTAGGCGGTTTGTTTTTTCTAAGGTTGAAGAAAAATAATGTGGGGACTTTCTTTCTTTCTGTTCTTTTTTTATTTCTATCCCCAAATTTTTATTGTTTTCCAAATCTAGTAGTTACCTTTTTCTAGTGACCACTCGCAGGTTTATTGTGTCATCATGACATCTGTCGCAGACTGGCCACAGTTTAAAATACACTATGTGGACAAAAGTGATTGGACGCCCCTCACGCAGGCGCGCTCGCGCAGCAGACACGTGGTCAATAAGGTATCAAAATGGCAACGGGACTACGCTCAGAACAATCGCAGATAAAATGGTTAACAGGAGAGAGCTCTGAGTTTGAGAAGAGAGCTCTACGATTTTATAACAGGCTGCACAATTGGAGATGCGAGCATAAGAAGCATTGCTGACGTCAGACAGAGCGCTAAATCGACTGTGGCCTTTATCATCAACAAATGGAAGAAGACGCGACATTGCAGGAATTCACCTCGTCCTGGAAGGCCCACGAAACTGGAACCCAGGGACCGGAGGGTGCTGAAAAGGGAGATCCGGGAAACCAGATCCCGACCAATGCAAGCCATAGTACACTCGTCCTGGAAGGCCCACGAAACTAGAACCCAGGGACCGGAGGGTGCTGAAAAGGGAGATCCGGGAAACCAGATCCCGACCAATGCAAGCCATAGCACACTTGTCCTGGAAGGCCCACGAAACTAGAACCCAGGGACCGGAGGGTGCTGAAAAGGGAGATCCGGGAAACCAGATCCCGACCAATGCAAGCCATAGCACACTTGTCCTGGAAGGCCCACGAAACTAGAACCCAGGGACCGGAGGGTGCTGAAAAGGGAGATCCGGGAAACCAGATACCGACCAATGCAAGCCATAGCACAACTTGTCCTGGAAGGCCCACGAAACTAGAACCCAGGGACCGGAGGGTGCTGAAAAGGGAGATCCGGGAAACCAGATCCCTGCCAATGCAAGCCATAGCACATGAGTTTCAGATGGCCACAGATGTTTTGTTCTCCACAAAGACACTTCGAAAAGATGCCCATGACTCGGGTATCATGGCATAGGAGCCACCCATCACAAAGACCAATCATCACAAAGACCAATAAAGCCACGCGGTTTCGGTCAATAGCACAAAAAATTGGGCATTGGAGCAACGGCGGCAGGTGTTGTAGAGCGACAAGTCACGTTTCACATTATCATGAGCGAATAGAAGTGTCGTTTGGCGGTTTCCCGGAGAACGTCTGCTTCCGTAGTGTACAGCGCCGACTGTGAATCACGGAGACGGTGGAGTTATGGTATGGGGTTGTTTCAGCTGATACGGTGTGGGTCCACTGGTTGTTATTCATGGCGACATGAATTCTGTGCTGTATAGGGATATCCTGGATAACTCAATGCTCCCAACGTTGGGGCAGTTCTCACAATGATTGTTTCTTTTAGGACGACAATGCCACTTATCACGTTTCCAGGACTACAATGGAGTGGTATGAGGAAAACCAGGTCTCGCGGATGGACTGCCTTGCTCAGAGCCTGGACCTCAATCCCATTGAACACCTATGGGATGAACGTTAACAACAGGTGAGGTCTAAACCAATACGACCTTCTTCATTGATAAAGTTGATCGATATACTGAAGGCAAAATGGAGGAACATTCCGCCGTACTCCATGGGCTTGTGGTCAGTTTTTCTCTATGGGTAGTTTTTCTAAGAAAACTGTCCATTGGCTTGTGGACAATTTTCTTTGACTGTAATCTCTGCAAATGAAGGACATACTTGCTGCTAATGTAAATACAATACTGTTTTTCTATTGACTTACAGTGTGCAATCACTTTTATCTGCACGGCATGCCAAGTGAAATAGTATTATGCATTCAAGTATGGTTAAGTTTTTATTATTGTAATCATACTCAAAAGTTTCAGCAAATAAAACTGCCATTTGAGACCTAAATTAAATTATTAAATCAGTTCAGAAATCTTCAAGGACATCATTTGAACAGCATTAAATTTTTCTGTGATTAACTGCAAACACCAAAAAAAATGCAAAGGAGATAAATTGCTCCTCCTTCATTTGGTGATAACAACTTTCTGTGATTAACTTCAAACACCAAAAGTAACGCAAGGGAGATAAATTTCTCCTCTTTCATTTGGTGATAACAACTTTCTGTGATTAACTTCAAACACCAAAAGTAGCGCAAGGGAGCTAAATTGCTCCTCTTTCATTTAGAGATAAAAACTTTCTGTGATTAACTTCAAACACCAAAAGTAACGCAAATGAGATAAATTGCTCCTCTTTCATTTGGTGATAACAACTTTCTTTGATTAACTTCAAACATCAAAAGTAACGCAACGGAGATAAATACCTCCTCTTTCATTTAGTGATTAACTTCAAACACCAAGAGTAACTCAAAGGAGATAAATTGCTTCTCTTTCATTTGGTGATAACAACAATCAGTTTCTCCCAGCACGAAATAATTATTAAAGCACTCAAGAGTCACGAATGTATTTACAATGCTTTATTTAACTTAATGGAATGCAGTTCTGTACAAAATATTTCATGCACAGGTTGCACTTATATCACATTTTTGGGTTTCACAACCATGTATCAGGAGCTAATTGCTCCTCTATTTACAGTCTTTCTGCTGTAATCTGATGTAAAGTAAATTGGCAGATCTTTTACGGTTTTCATAAATTTCCTAGTTGCGTTTTTCGAGTCCGTCATGATTTTCTGAAAAAAATTAAATGATCTTCAATTAAAGGTTTGATCAATTAAAGCACAAACAATATCACTAGATTTAAAACAATGAATAATATATAGTAAACATCGTAAAAAAATGTTGAAATATCCCATTATAAACAAAAACATCCGAAAGCATGTGAGAAAACGAACAAGTATTTCAAAAAAATGGGACATCTTTCAAAATTAAGTAATATTAAGCGTCCTATGCAAATGAAAATGTTTTGCAAATGTTTGATGGCTGGACTGCAATTAATGCTACCGCCCCGTTGCGGTATAACAATAAAGAAAATACAGATAAAAAACTTATTTCTCATTAAAAAAAATTACCTCATCATTCCGAAGTTACTATTAAGACAAACTATCGATGAAGAACTGAGCTAAGAAATTATACAAAACTTGACAAAATTAATCCAATAATACTAAACATATGCTATTTTTCCCCATTTGGTAAGAATGAGTAACAGGTTATGACGTAATACAGTGGTGACGCACATGTCAAGTAGCAGTGATAAGCCCTTGTCGGTTTAGCTTAATTGGGAAAGCATTCGGCTCCGGAGCAGAAGGGTACGGTTTTGAGCTTCACGAGCAGCAACTTTGTGTTTTCACTAAGTACATACGTGCTCCAGCTAGTACGTCGATTTGCAAATGTGGTTTTAACGTCTTCACAGGTAAAACTGACTGATCATCCAACATTACAACTTTTAAATTTTTCCGTACATGTTCTATGCGTTGGTGCCTTTAGTCACTCTAGGTCGTGAGCCATAAAAAACGGCCATTCTGGGTGCAAGCCTACATTTTAACCGTTTAAGTGTACCTGAAGCAAATTGTTTCCCAAATTTTCTGCGCTGCCCAAACCGTAATGTTCACATAACGCCTGGGTTTTACGAACGCTGTGGCAAAACAAATTTTTCTCCCTCTTATCTCAGCAGTATCGGCCATAAACCTGACAATGGTGATAAGAGCTCGCTTCTAATCCTCTATTCTCAGCTCCATGACCCAAGTCGTGATGGAGAGGGGCGAACTTTCTTGATATGAACTTCATGCCTCTGGTCCGAAATAAGTGACTTCTTCCTTACGTTCGTCAGCATTGTTACAGCCCTTTTAGACCTAGGGTAAGTCTCCCTGACACGGGTATGTGCACTAGGTAGGAACACGTAATTGAAACATCTTCTCTCTCCTTTCTTAGGTTCTATGTTATTATCACATCCCTTTTAGCAGGCAATCAGTCATAAATAGTTGGAATCAATCATTCCGTAAATGACCACCCTGAATAACAAAGCTAATGCTTTCTGATGCTGAGGTTCACTCGTTCCACTCGCGTTTATCCCACTTCTTCAACAGCGAATATTTTCATTTGAGATGATTTCAGTCTATTTTGCTAACCCCGAGTTAATTCGTTTCAGCCGATTAAAGGGATACATATCAAGCTGAATGAGTCAAATGATTTGTGAAAGCAAAAGATCGGAGATATACGCCCTTTGGTTTTCCAAATTCAATTTGTAGATTTCTGAATGTCTTATAACGCTGCGATGGCAGACTTTTTTTCCAGGGCATATTTTTAGAAGAAAAAGCGGGATGACAGAATGGGGATGACGTTTAATGGGAAGTGTTTATATTGTAATTTTTTATTTTTGATGGTGCTATTTCAGCATGTGGAAATGGTTTTTTTCTTTTACATTTTCTTGCCCTCGGAAATCAAAGAAAAATGATGAGGAACTTAATGCTTACAGAAATTTAAGGTGATTTTATACATTTCTTTACTTCAAAATGTCATTGCGTAAGAGAACATGTTAAATAACATTAACTCCATCAACGCCCAAGACTTGTGAACACGTGGGCGGCCACAGTCGGCCGAATCGACCATTTGGATTCAGGTTTCAACCAGTGGCTTATATTCGAGGCTAACTGCCAAGCGCATGCACAAATAAAAGTGAATTAAACATACACAAATAAAAGTCAATTATCAACGGTATTAAAATATGTCTGTGCTTTAGCTACGAAAAAAAACTCGCTCGGATACACTTCTTTGACTCAGTCTGGCGAGCGAAAACCAACGGCATAACGCAAGCAGCTCTTCCAGAGTCTTCGCAGTTCTGATGCGAAAACCTTTCGTACAATCGCTTGCTAGCGTTTCCATGACAACATGAATCAGCTGGTAGAGGGGAATGGGCCATTGCTTTGGGAAAGGGTTCGCTCAGAATAGGGAAGACTTAGACTATCTCAGGCACTCGCACAGGGGTATTTCTCGAGAGTTGTCTCAGTTTTTGTGAAGTGTCAATGAATTAAAACCAGATATATTATATCTTAAATTCGTAGCTTTGTTGGATTCGAACTGTTTTGATAAATTTTGTGAAAGCTTCCCTGAACATCTACTGTCAGAACTTAAAGAACTCTATGCTTCAAAATTTTGATACAGCTCGACTAAAAATGAACTGAAGGTGTTTTATTCCCTTGATGAATACAAAAACAAATCAGTAAGAGACATTACGTGTTACATAAAGTTAAATAAATTGGACATAGGGTTTATTGAGGTGTACAAATTAGCAGACTTCATATTAAGCTTTCCATCAACAACTGCAACTGCCGAAAGAAGTTTTTCTGCATTCAAAAGAATCAAGATATAGCTTAGAGCTAGACAAGGACATGCACATTCGAAAAACTTGGCTGTTTTGTCAGTAGAGAAAAAACATTCTTTTTAAATATGAAAAAGTACTCGGAAAAAACATTTTATGAAAACATAAGACTCAAGTTCACACAAAAGGAAAGAGGAATGGAGTTCATGTACAAATAAAGTATTCAGAAGAAGAATGGAGTTCATGCACAAGTAAGTGTTCAAATCCTAATCATCATAATTATTTGGTATCATGTTAACAATGGCATGTACCTGAAATTTAGAAAAATAGTTACTTCTATAACCTACCCATTAAAAAAAATAAAACTTCGCAATTTAAAAAGAAACAGTACTGGGGGGGGGGGGGGTAAGATAGCCCAGGTCTGGGACCCAAGATACGCTGCTGGTTTCAACATTCCAACTTCTTTCTGCAACTGGTGTGTTGTGATGGGGTTAATGTGAACTACACATATTTATTGATGTTTCCCCTGAACTCCGTACTGCACTATCGTCGTACATCTGCAATATCCTTAAAGGAGGATAACACACTGCCGGACAATTGCTAAGAACGGATGACAATAGCAACGATAGCAACCATAAAATGGAAGGCAGGAAAATGTGGAAATTAGCATAAGTGCGGGATACAGTAAAACGTGTTGTGCGTACGCAATTTTTGGATTGCCGAACTTGTTCGTGACGTCATAGCGCTGATAAGAGATATAAAGGATTTGACGCGTATTGACCGTTGTTGTTCAAACGCAAAGTTGAAAGGGAAAGAATCAATTGACGATCTTGCAATTTTCAGTATGTCTTCCCGACATCACCTAGATTATTTTACGCGTGGCCGTATTATTGGCAAAATTGAAGAAGGGCGAAAAATAACAGATGTTGCCAGGAAGTTCGACGTCAGCCACAGTGTTGTTTCAAGGCTTTGGAAATCATTTCAATCAAATGGAGAGTGTAGCAAACGTCACGGGGAGGTCGTGTTCGCAGTACGACACCTGCAGAAGATCGGTACATAGTGCTATCAACAAAAAGACACCGGCACAGCACAGCTAGTGAGGTAGCAAATCAGTTTATGGCTGCTACTGGCAAGCGGATCTCCCGAAAAACTGTCGCCAGACGTTTGCATGAAGGAGGACTATACGCCCGCCGTCCTGTTGTGTGCATCCCATTGTCCAGACGTCACCGTACCGCCCGTTTGCAATGATGCCATCAACATCGCAATTGGACTGATAACGACTGGTCTACTGTCCTCTTCTCAGATGAGAGTAGATACAGTCTATCGTCTGATTGTCGACGACAACTGATCTGACGTGATAGTGGTACTGCATATTGTCCAGCAAACATACAGGAAAGTGACCGATATCCGACATGTAGTGTCATGGTATGGGCTGGCATCATGATCAATGGCCGTACGTCCCTCTATGTGCTTCCAACTGGGACTATGACTGGCCAACGATACATTAATGATGTTCTGCTACCTCATGTTCGCATGTCTCCGTGGTGCTGTCGGTGATAGATTCATTTTCATGGACGACAACGCAACATGTCATCGAACAGTCGCTGTCCAGGAGTGTCTTGAGAGCGAGGATATTCAACGCCTCGTATGGCCAGCACGTTCTCCAGATCTGAATCCCATTGAAAATGTGTGGGATGCTTTGGGGAGGAGTCTTGCTGGTTGCCAATGCCCTCCAATAAACAAGGACATCCTCATCCGTGCACTGACAGAGGAATGGGATAAATTACCCCAAAAGCTGCTTGATAATGTTGTGCAAAGCATGACACGACGTGTGAAATCTTGCATCGCCCTCCATGGTGGCCATATCCCGTATTGACATCTTACGCCGGAACGCCTGCGGACGGTAATTGCATTTTTTTCACGTTTACGTATTCTGCACAAAATGGCCTGTTTGTCCCTTGAACACGTTCCAAAGCCTTCTGGATTTCAGAGCAAAATAAATTGTCTTTCTTGTAATGTCCTGGCATTCTGACATTATTTTATTTCACTTGGCATCCAACCACACTTACTTTTTTATGCGCTATATAGCCGTTTATGATCCGTCCTTAGCAATTGTCCAGCAGTGTACTTACTACGTTAAAGAATCCCTGAAGGAGGGTAATACTTACAACGCTAAAGTATCTCGAACGGAGGGTAATACGTACTACGTTAAAGTATCCTAAAGGAGGGTAATACGTACTATGTTAAAGAATACGTAACTTCCCTTATAAGTCACTAATTTCTTTCCTTCTATTAATCTTCAAAGGGAGAAAGAAATTTGGAATCTGTGGGAGATTTCAAATGTTATGATACTCAGGTTTACACAAGATTTAATCATTGATCTTTGAACGGTTACATAATGATAACAAAGCAAAACGACATGTACACCTGGATAGAGAAAATTAATAATTTTGTCCCCTCGGAGTGATCTGAAAAAAAAAACGAATTTCACCAGCAATTGACTCATTTTTAGCAATGATCAGGCCATACTGCTAAAATTTGTTTATTTAAACGCACAGTCGCTCTATTTGCTCTTTGGGAAAAAAATTAATTTTTCAGGATATTAAAAATTCCAAATGAGGTTTGGATCTCTCAAAACCCCTCTCTGCTTTCTTAAAAAAATCTCGCATTGAGCATGCCGGAGTGCCAAGTAAATAAAGGAATAAGAATTAAATAATTTAAACATTGCTTAAAATTGTACTCGTTTCCTTACACAAGACGAAGATATATTCTGTAAAAGTTTTCCTTTTTTTGTATATTACATATTTTCTACATTTTCAGTCTTCATGTAGTTCAAAATGTATGCTTTAAAAACGATTAATCATCCTTCAACAAATTTGAAAAGGTTTTAAACAGGCTATGACCAACATATGCCATTTGTTAACTCAAATTTGCATATTTTGGTTATAGGTATTTTAGAAGTACAAAAACGGTTTTAGAGATTGTTAAATTGTCATACATACCTTACCAGTATCCACCACCTCCTCCTCCTCCTTTTCCACCTCCGTATCCGCCTCCGAGTCCACCACCACCGCCGCCTTTTCCTCCACCGTATCCACCTCCATATCCGCCGCCACCACCACCACCTCCGTGTCCACCATCAAGTCCACTCAGGCTAATTCCGATCAAAGCGACGTCACCACCGCCTCCTTTTCCTCCTCCACCGAACCCTCCGCCTCCGTATCCACCGCCTCCTTTTCCACCTCCACCGAATCCTCCGCCTCCGTATCCACCTCCTCCGCCACCATGTCCTCCTCCACCAAGGCTAAATCCTCCAAGTCCTTTTCCTCCACCTCCGTATCCGCCACCTCCAAGGCTTAATCCTCCACCAAATCCTTTGCCGCCGCCTCCACCGCCGTATCCACCACCTCCAAGGCTTAATCCACCTCCGAATCCTTTGCCTCCGCCGCCACCACCTCCGTATCCTCCACCACCAAGGCTGAGTCCGCTAAATCCTCCTTTTCCGCCGCCACCTCCATATCCTCCTCCGCCGAAGCTGAATCCTCCTTTTCCACCTCCTCCTCCACCTCCATAGCCGCCGCCACCAAGGCTGATGAGACCAAGTCCACCTCCTTTTCCACCTGAAAGAAAATAAAAGGAAAAGAAATAATTTGTATTTTGGTAAGTCATGAATGCAATAGGAAGAGTACGAGTTTTAAAGATTTTTACTGCCTTGTAGTCACTAGACGATTTAGCTATATCGGTTTTCCAGCTGGTGAATTACAGTATTAGCATTTTTAAGTACTTTGTAAATTACTGAAATACTTTGCAACGAAGTTATTGATTAGCATCGACAAAATCAATCTACAAGTGAATAACCGCTCAATATCTGTAATGTTAAACGCTTGTGTCTTGCTTTGAAAAAAATGAATATGTTTTTATTCTTCTGAAGCCTCTTTAGTCCCAGCTTCAGCTAATGGACTATGGATGCAGAAAGTATCACTAGTCCATTAGCTGAAGCTGGACTAGTGATGCAGAAAATTATCACTAGTCCATTAGCTGAAGCTGGACTAGTGATACTTTCTATCCAACTGTTGTTTTCCTGACGCCCTTCTGTTGATAGTTAGTTTGTGCTAGGCAAGAATCACATCACAGACCCAACTATAAATATTCCCGTGGGCTATTATGAAACAAGAGCAATCTGAGTAGGTGTAAGTAAGATACGGCAGGAGAGATTCGAGAAGGTGCAGAACCGAACATTTCGAGTGATCACTTGGACCCCGCCTTGGACTGGACCCTACTTCGGAACCTGAGGGGGGACTTGGAGTTCAGAAGGTACATGAATTTACCATCAGACTTGGCAAGAAGTTCTTTGGGAAAGTGGAAGCTCATCCCAATGAACTTCCCAGAGGTGCTGTTGACTACAACCCCAGCGCAATCCTTAGATACCCAAGAACTAACACGACGGCCTCTTGATAAAAACAAAGGGATATCAGCCCTGTTTAGTACTGGTTCTTGTGCTGGGGGGCGTTGGATTAGATGGAAGAATGGGTCAGATAGAGTAGGAAGTATTATGAACATTTTATGTGGGTGCAAGACAGACCATCACCCCCTTTCTTTTCATGTTGTCTTGTACTGACGGCTGCTCCGCCATTAGATGTGGTTTTCTGAAGTTTCGCTCTCCCTTGGAGAGTGGGTGACGGTGGTTGTTTGTTGTGTGGTTTTGGTCGCTTGGATCCTCCTGGCTGGGTGCTTTGCCTACCTCCCTACGACTGTCACTGCGCGGTTACTTCTAAGTATTCTCTCACTGTCTCTCAATCCTTCATATTTTTCTTTCCTATCGAGTACACTTACTCAAATCTCCAAGCTTCTAATTTCCAAAGGGCAGTTTAGACCTGGGGTAAGACACTCTCTTACTTAAACTACTTAGATTAATTCGTAATTCGATGTGACAGTTGCACTTGACTGTGAATGCAAGATACCTCTATCGACAAATATAACAGATTTCCAGCGCTTATTAATAATAAGGTGCCGTATAAACAGTTGACTCCCTACGTTACATTTTAGCTGCATTAAAGATCCTAAAGTTTTTGTTAATGTTTGGGGGTAGGGGGTTTAACAGCCGCCGTGAGCAACTCAATGGGCTATGAGTAGTCACCTATCCCTAATTTATGTCCACTGGTTCTAGGAAAGGAAGATTGCCAGTGCCGTAAGATAAACACAACATCCATACCTCACCGGGATTCGAACCCGCACCCACCTCAGACGAATGGTCAAGAGCCAGCGCTTAGACCACTGCTCCGGTTGGGCAGTTATCCTAAAGTCGACGCCTGGTGATCTGGCAGGCAAATGGAACACAACTGGAGCTGAATCTGTCTAGGAAAGACCCGGTAAACCTCTGTAGCTAACAGAACGTGAGAGAAGAGCTCTTCAAAGGACAGTACGCTAAGAATGCATATCAGCAGTGTCTAAAATCACACAAACCTTAAACTATTGAAACCGTTGTTAGTGCCAGTATAGGATGATGAACGAAAAGGATTACAATGATCAGCAGCCATGCACATTCCACAAGCCGCTGATCACTTCGACTAATGCCGCATTCGCATTAGCGTGGTGTAGGAACGTCGATCTTGGACTGTAGACCAACGGAAAACTGTTCCTTGGACTGATGAGTCACTGTACACAGTCTACCAATCTGATGGGCATTCCAAGGTGTACCAGATGCCAAAAGAAAGTTACCTTCCGGACTGTAACTTTCCGACAGTGAAGTTTAGTGAAGGCATCTTGATGGTAAGGAGCTGTTTTTCGAGGTTATGCTTGGGCCCATTCGTCATTTCGGACAAGAGCATGAATGCCCAACCCTATCTAGATGTTCTAGACAATTACTCACTGGCACCATTTTGGGAGCGGCCTGTAAGGCAGCGCACAAGGTGATGGTTGTTCGAGTTGTTAGACATTGGATTGAGGACATGGGTGTTGAAAAGTTGGACTGGCCAGGAGATAACTGACCTGTATCTTATAGAAAATCTCTGTCGTGAATCGATCATTTGGTGCGCGGAAGAAGAAATCGTCCAACAAACAAAGCTGAACTGCTTACTGCTTTGCTGTCCAAATGGCAAAACATATCGGTGGGCGCTTACCAAATACTGATGGAGAATATTCCACGAAGACTTGAAGCCGTCATCCGGACAAAAGGTTTCTGCACCTAATACTAAATTTTCTGTAAGTAGAGATTATTTGTAGACATGCAGGTGTCGGTATTTTTGTGGTAGGGCAATGTATAGCCTCTCCTAGTCAACTGTTATCCCCGTCTTCACATGATGCAGCCAGTTTTTACAGCAAGTGGTCTTGATGACTGAGTATTGGCGATATATCTTAGGTACATGAGGAAATGCTGTACCACACTCCAACAGGAAACAGACAGACAAATCCATTCCTAATAGGTTCAAACTTAAAAAGGAGGACATCCAGTTGTCTGACTTAGGCTATGTCACTTAGTAATGAGCATAAATGTGTATAAATTAAAAACTGACTCCAGAGCAATTTCGGTGCTTTCCTTTAATATAATAGTCTGGCAGACTGCTGCAGCTCTTTCGAAGATACTTTCGCATATGAGTGTCTTTTGGAGATATTGAACTCCAGAAGCGAATTAAAAGTGACTACACTAGCAACACTATAAGATCCTCACCTGTGGCTCATGATCATGGGCTTTGACTTCTGACTAATCGCCCTAGTTGGTCCTCAATTTGTCCAATTTGAGTCCCAGGTGACGCATGGGTGGTGTGTTTGTTCCATAGCTCTGGCTCTGTCCGATCGCAGAAACCAGTGGCGGTAATTTTGGAACGGGCAACTCCTTACATTCTTAGGCGTTCAAAGGGATCTTTCAGCCAACTCTATTTAACACCGGAAATAATGGTTTTTCCAATTTTGCTTTAAAAAGGGAACCTGTATATCAATTTACAACTGGAAACAACAATTAAATTTATGGTTTGGAAATGACACTTTGGCCAACCTGTCAAATCTTGACCGGAAATTGCATGGTTTCATAAGTGAATTGCATTAAAGCTTCCCAAGGGTAAATATTGATTAATATTTGAACCAGTAAAGTACAAAAAACAGTGCCACTAAATTTAAGCAAACAACAGATATTGGCCTCTTCAGTGGGTTATGGAGAATGGTTTTCTTTTTCAGTACTGTCATCATTTTTTTTATCTTATTTTACTTGAGAAGTTCTCCCTGTTATTACAATATTTGGTTATGTCTTCAAAATGATGTTAGATACAGCATGTGATTTTCAAACTATGTTGATCTCATGAGGTATGCGTGCACTCATGTTTCGACCACGAAGATCAAAAGTAGATTGGTAAAATACCCTTGTCAATCATGTTTCGACCACGAAGATCAAAAGTAGATTGGTAAAATACCCTGGTCACTCATGTTTCGACCACGAAGATCAAAAGTAGATTGGTAAAATACCCTGGTCAATCATGTTTCGACCACGAAGATCAAAAGTAGATTGGTAAAATACCCTGGTCACTCATATGTCGACCACGAAGATCAAAAGTAGATTGGTAAAATACCCTGGTCAATCATGTTTCGACCACGAAGATCAAAAGTAGATTGATAAAATACCCTGGTTAATCTCGCTGTTCATTTTTTATCAAAACTTTAGTTGCCACTGTGACCGAGTGGTCAAGGCGCGGAAATTCGCCTGAGATGGTCCAGGATTCGAGTCACGGGTAAGACATAGGTTGTGTGCTTCTCTTACGATACTGGCTCTCTCCTTCCCTGGAACCAGCAATCCCAAATTACGGGCAAGCGACTGCTCATATTGCCCTGAGAACTGATTATGATCATCATGGTCGTTTAACCCGAATAAAGAAAAGACGTACCATTAACTACAATATACACAGAATAACATTTTTTAAGTTTATTAATTACTGACACTTTTCGGAACGGCTATTTTGAAGATAGAAGGTCAAAAAGGTGTAAGGAGAGACCAAGAAGAAGACAAGGGGATAGAAATAGTAAGGAAAGTGCACAAAGATGTAAAGAAGACCGCCAAGATAGAAAGAAATCATGGAAACATACCATGGTTATGTAGTAGATCTAAGAACTAGGAAGAACACCTGTTGGATTACTAATAAGACATCCAAAAGACAAGAACTAAAACTCTGGGAAAGTAAATATGGAAAGGAAACAGAATAACATTTCTTCAAGCTTACTAACTATTGACACTTTTCGAGACGGTTATTTTGAAAAGACAAAGACAAAAAGGATATAGGGACAGACCGAAAAGACGAGGAGATAGAAACAGTAAGGCAAGGGAGGAAAGTTGTAGGGAAGACGGCCAAGATAGAAAGAGATTATATATAAAACCGTGCTTATGGCAGTAGATTTATAGGAACTAGAAAGAATAGCTGTTGGACTATTTAATAGCACACTGAAAAGGCAACTAAGAAGAACAAAGAACTTTGGAAAAGTAAGTATGGAATTGAAACAGAATAACATTTCTCTAAGCTTATTAACTACTGATAGTTTTCGGGGCGGTTATTTTGAAAATAGAAAGACAAAAGGGGTATAAGGAGAGACCGAGAAGACGAGGAGAGAGAAACAGTAAGGAAAGTGAGGAAAGAAGTAGAGAAGACGGCCAATAGAGGAAGTGATTATGGAAAAAACTATGGTTATGGCAGCAGATCTAGAAACTAGAAAGAACAACTGCTGGACTAAGCCCGTCGAAAAGACAACTGAGGAGAACAAAGAACTTTGGAAAAGTAAATATGGAATAGATTTTATCAAGTACAACAAAATTTAAAATAGTATTAAGAGAAATACTTCGAAATGTTATGTTCTAGCGAACGATACTCAACACCCAATTTACATGGATTGTGAAGAAACGAAAAAACAAAGTAATGAGTATTGTTCTGGCGGACGATGCCAAACACTCAGTACACGTGGTTTGTGAAGAAGCGAAAAAACAAGGTTGAAAGCTTACCTCCAAATCCACCTCCACCGTATCCACCGCCGCCTCCACCGTATCCGCCGCCTCCACCTCCGTGTCCACCTCCTCCTCCTCCGGAGACCGGCACTGCTACGTAAATGATTTCATTTCCGCCTTTGCCACCTCCACCTCCACCACCGTATCCACCTCCTCCACCACCGTATCCACCTCCTCCGTAACCTCCACCACCTCCATGGCCTCCTCCACCTCCACCGCCGTATCCACCTCCGCCTCCGAGGTAGCCTGCTGAAGCAGACAACAGGAGGCAACTAATGGTCGAAACAGTTAACCAATTCTGTTGAAAGAAAAGAGGCGTTTTTAATGGTGGATTTTAAGCATAATTAACTTGTCTGTTTGTTAAGAGCACTCATGTCATGACAACAGTAAGGCGAACAACAATGCTGAAACATATTTGCACATATCATAACTATAACAAATTCTCTTTCTAAGATCTCAAAAGTAGTAATGTACAAAAAGATGGTATTATGAGATATACTTCATTTCCTGCATTTTGTAATCGGCGAGTAATAAGTTTATCAGGTTGTAAAGAAGGTATCCCAAAAGTAGAGAATCATGTATTTTAAGCTTAAAAAATCGTACAAAATACTTAACCTAATCAAACAAATACCTTCGCTCTTTCCACGTTTTATAAGTGAGTCACGGAAAAATTCTCATTGGCCGCCACCGGGAGTCGAGCCCAGGATCTTCCAGTTACGCGCCGGATATGCTTCCATTATACCACAGCGAACTCGAATTCCTCCAGACTCACACACGCTAACTGCCAAGCCAATTTGGCAGGTTGCTTCTTGGAGCCCCGCACAGTGCTGGGGATTCACCAAAGATGGTACGCAGCAACTGAAGAAATAATTAGAAGGCGAATGAATAATTAATACAAACGTTTAACGTGGACCAGGAACATCAAACAAAGATCTTCGTTGTTTCCACGTTTTACAAGTGAGTCACGGAAAAATTATCATTGGCCGCCACCGGGATTCGAACCCAGGGTCTTCCAATTACGCGCCGGATATGCTTCCACTATACACCACAGCGGCCTCGAATTCCTCTGATGTCCCTGGTCCACGTTAAATGTCTGTATTACTTAACCTAATAATCCAGGTAGTCCCAACTAGAACTGATGACTTTATTCCACCGATCTACGAGTTGAAATATCCCATTGCGATAGAAGTTTGGCGAGCGCTAGTTGCAGAAGTCATCCATACAACGTTTCACATCATCGTCATTAACAGTGTTTTTCTCAGCAAGAAAATTCGACGGAAGAAATGAAAGTCGGACGGGGCAGGGTCGTTGGAGTAAGAGACACATGTGGACGAGCGTTCTGGTGATGAAAAACAACCCCATGGCAATTAATCAACTTTGGACGCTTTTCTTGTAGTGCAGCATGGAGATGGTCCAGCTGTTGGATGTAAGCATCCGTTGGGATGGTATTGTTCCGCGCAAAGATTTCATAGTGAATCGCACCACGACAATCCCACCAGCAACTCAGCATCACCTTCCGTCCATGAAGGGGTGGCTTAGGGACCTTCTGTGGGGGTTGTTCCTGCTCGGTCCACACTCTTTTTCGCGTAACATTCTCGTATGTAACCCATTTCTCGTCATCAGTGACCAACCGATGCAAAAAGCCCTCCCGTTTTCCCTTTCACGCTGAGCAACAGCAATGGAGTAGCGTTGCATCCTCTTCTGGTCAGACAAAGCATGGGGTACCCATTTGCACAGTTTACACGAATATCCCAACTTTCTCTTTCACGCAGAGCAACAGCAATGGAGTAGCTTGCATCCGATTCTGGTCAGATAAAGCATGGGGTACCCAATTGCACAGTTTACACGAATATCCCAACTTTCTCTTTCACGCAGAGCAACAGCAGTGGAGTAGCGTTGCATCCTATTCTGGTCAGACAAAACATGAGGTACCCATTTGCACAGTTCACACGAATATCCCAACTTTCTCTTTCACGCAGAGCAACAGCAATGGAGTAGCGCTGCATCCGATTCTGGTCAGACAAAGCATGGGGTACCCATTTGCACAGTTTACCCGAATATCCCAACTTCCGAAGTAGGCCATTGATGATCGTATGGGAAGGTCTTCAGTTCCCCTGCCAGTTCCTATAGTGTTGAATCAGGCTTTGTCGATAGCGCGTGTTGCAGTGTATCATCTTCAACCTTCCTGCGTCTGCCACTTCTGGGCGCATTCGATAGATCCCGTACATCGGTGTCGAACTTCCTGTACTAGTCATAGCAAGTACTATGTCCGATAATATCGTAGCCAAACGCGTTTCGCAGTTTTCCAAGTGCTTCCGTAACATTCACGCCATTCAAATATCCATAGAGGAATGTTGCACGCATACCTTCTTTCAATATTGCCATCGTATCGCGTGCAACTAATCTTCACCACAACAGCGTACGTTCGATTTTTAGAATCTATTCTTTCGCGCACAGCACTCTGGAATGTTTACGTCATCGTAGGCTTGCGATATCTTGCATTACACACGCCACATACGGTTTTTTCCCGGAAACTTTCTTTACAACCTGATAGTAAGCCTTCAGTTTTCCTTCATGACAACTGTTTTATGAAACTGTTATTTCAAGAGTTACAGCAATGGGATATTCCGATCTTTTAAGTACGATGACATAAGCATTAGATAACAGCATGCAATGTTGCATGGACAATTTTTTTTTCTAATTTATCGTCTGCTTCAGTTTCTCTGTCACGTGGGTTAGCTTTTTCAAGATAAATGGTGTTACGCATTATTGTACATTACTGTACGATGCTGAATCCGACGAACTATTTCCACGTTCTTAAGTGATATGGTGCAATTCACGCGTTTTTGACCAGTTGTGAAATTTTTTCATTACGTGAAAGGGACTTTGTTTCATAACTGAGTTGAGCTTGTCGGTCAGTTAAATTTTCAAAGAAAAAATTATTTCCTTTTCGTAACACAATAAGACTAAGGACTGGCGAGGCAAAGGTAACTGTCGCCAGGAGGTAGGATATATAATTTGCTCCCCTGGGAAAGCAACAACACGGAAGATTGAGAATGTGATTTCGGGAAGCGACATGAGTATCGGTGAGCACCTACTGAGAAAGGTTTGCGCTATTCTTATATTGAATATATTCTGAGAGTTTATTGGAAGCAAATTTAATTTCATATCATAATATTCTTAAAAGCATTAACTTTAACCCATATTAGACAGCGAAAAAAAAGAAAAAAGAAAGGAGTATATGATGCAAATCAGTGCCGGGAGAATCGAGAAGCACCAAAAACGCGTGGCACCTAACAGAAGAACAAATTAAACACGAAAATTGAAATTTTATCGCTGCCTCCTTGACTGAGCAGGCTCTGGATTGACCATTCATCCGAAATGGACTCGGGTTCGAGTCCCAGATGATTACACTATGAAAATAAGTGGTGTGAATTCACGTAAAATTCCTGAAAACAACGTGCAGTAGAGTTGCCGGTTGGTGTACGTCTTTTAATGAAATTTCTATTTCTAACCCTTTAAGGGGCTGACGTACTTGAACCGAGGGGTGCCCAAATATTTCTGCGCTCCCCTATCAGATATGCTCACAAAGAGGATGGGATTCACGAAACCTATACGGCAAAACAATTCCTTTCGCGACCATAAACCTGATAACTAGTAATCAGAGCTCCATTCCGCTTTTCTCTGCTTCATGACGAGGAAGGACTAGGTTTTCTGACACAGACATCGTGCCACTGGGTAGCAACAAGTGACTCAAACACCTTCTCACTCCTTTCTTACATTCGCCGGCATTGTTACTGCCCATTTACCAGATACTCAGTCTTTAGTGTCAATCATCCCCTAAATCAGCACGTTGAATAACAAGCTAAGGGAAAAGCTACACTTCCTGATTAGCAGGTTCGCCCGTTCCAGCCGAATTCGGCCCACTTCTTAGATAGCGGATATATTCGTTCGAGCAGATTTTAGCCCAATTTACTAACACCTAGTTAATTCGTTCCAGCCAGCTAAAGGGTTAAAAGCTTTCGTTTCTCCTAACTTCAGTATTTGGCAAGAATTTACGTTGTCAGTAATTCCGCGAAGTTAACGAATCCTTTACTTTTGTCTCTGGTGTGGTTCGAACCGAATACGTTTTCAGGTCTTCAGCCGCGCGTGCTATGGATTAAGCAAGAAATGCACGTATAGCATAGTAACGTATAAGGTAGAAATGAAGAGGGACTCGAACTGTGCGATGGTGAATTTTATTTCGCTGTTAAAGAGGGTGAATTAGTCATTTTTTTTATGTTGGAGCTTACTATTTTTCTGAGTAGGTTTGTAATAATTTTATTGTTTCTAAAGGGGGACTTCGTGAGTTTTCAAAGCAACAGAATGTTTTGGGACCCGAGATCTTTTTAACTGAGAGTGACTTTCAATTACTTTTAAGAAAAGCTGAAGTGTACTACTTTATGTTATGATTTCAAAAAAACCCTAAACATAAAATTTAATCTTAATAGCTGTAATGGCTTTTGTTTTAAGGGGTGTGCAGACTGATACATACAGACATCTTACAATCACCTGTACAATGGCTGAAGAACCAGGTTTCTTACGGTAACACAGCATATAACACCTGGTGCACAAAATGAAGGAGAAAAAAAAAAGGAATATCCAGTACCACAACAACCAAAACATCATGTGATATGGTATCCACAATATCCAATCAGAATTTCAAAGTAAGATCCTCCTGGAGACGATTTTTTTTTTTTTTTTTTTTTGATTGGAGGTTTAACGACCACCGTGAGCAACTCAATGGGCTATAAGCAGTCGCCCGTCCCTAATTTAGGGTCACTGGTTCCAGGGAAGGGAGAGAGCCAGTGCCGTAAGACAAACACAACAGCCATGCCTCACCGGGATTCGAACCCGGACCCCTTACGGACGAATGATCAAAGGCCAGCGCCTTAGACCACTGCGCCACCGGGGCGGCTCTGGAGACGATTAAAATTTAATAGTTAATTAAACCTCAAACCTTTCCGGGAATCTCTCCTGTTATCGGAAATTTCCCGTCACGGATATGGAAAAGTGATAACAGAATTTTCCCGTTAATGCACGAAAAGAATCGCAGAAAGGTTTCTGAAAGTTCAGGATTTTCTTAGCGTACGCAGTGAAATACGGGGTTACCCCTCCCTTCCTCCTTAGTTATTTCACAGAAAAGGTTGTATTAGAAATATGCTTCTTCAATTCACAAAAAGAATCAGTAACTTTCAATTACTTTTAAGAAAAGGTGAAATGTACTGCTTTGTATTATGATTTCACAAAAACTCTAAATATAAATTTATTCTTGATAGCTACAATAACTTTTCTTTTAAGGGGGTCCACAAACTGATATGTATATAGACATCATGTATAATAATTTAAGTACCCGGTTTCTTACGGTAACACAATATACTGTATCTATAAAGCAGAAGGAAAGGAATATCCAGTACCAAAATAACCAAACCATCATGCAATATGCTATCCACAATATCGCTACGGAGCTTCAATATCAGATTAACAACTAAACAAACCTCAAGTATTACCGCGAATTTCCCCTGTTATCGGACATTTTCCGTCATGAATATGGAAAAGTGCGAACAGAATTTTCCCGTTAATGCCGGAAAGGAATTGTAGAAAGGTTTCCGAAAGTTCAGGATTTTCTTTGACTTTCAGAAACCAAGGACGACTAGCCAAAAAATCCCCCGAATTTTGCGGACAAAAAAATTCCGTGAAATTCGGGGTTTTCTTTGCCCTGTCATTTCACGAAAGAGGTTGTATGAGGAATGTGCTTGGTTAACTTACGAAATGAGTTTATGACGAAGTAAAAATTCTCCATCATTTTCATGCCAGGGGCGGGATTTGAACCCACAACTCTCGGCCCCGGAGAGCTATCCACTATATACAACACTGGCATGTGCTCTCACTGCTATCTAGCTTTATCTCATGTGTGTCCTGCGGGGCTGGCACGTCACATCTCCCCCCCCTCGGGGGGCATGGCCCACGGGTCAGCCGCGACCACCATGTGTCGCTGTAGGCAGTCATCCCATGAAGAACGTGCATTTGAGAAACCCCAGACAATTTGGTGTGTGAAACGTAACATCACACTGATTTATTTTTTCGAAGCACTGAAGAAGGGATTCTCAGTTTTCCTGTCTCGCCGTGTGGAAAGAATATCAGATCATTGCGAGAAACTTAACAGCAGAGTCATCCTGGAAGTTCGGGCGCCGATATAACGTACAAGTTTTTTCGCGCCGGGAAACCGGGGTCTCCTCACTCCAGAGTAAGTCGCTCTCCCAACTGAGCTACGCGGATATATGCTCTCACTGCTATCTGCATTTATCTCATGTGCTTCGTGCGGGGCAGGCACGTCACAAGTTATCTAAAATGACTCGCGAATTTCGGAAAACTTTTTGCAGCGTAGTGTATTTGTCTCATTGTGCTGTTTCTTTCTTTTCCCTGGAGCCAATAGCCATTGAAGTTGCTCGTGATGATAGTTATATAATTTTAGAAACATCTGTACTTACTATAAAGCCTCAGCTAACCAACTTTTGTTCTGTAATCTTAGCAGAAGCACGTACGTACGCAGATATTCTATGGATAATTAATCACGGTATGAGTCCTTGGAGAAGTTCCTACATATCCTGAGAATTTTTTTAAGGGAATTGAACACAGTCTTACCCGTTCTCAAAACCATCCAGTTCGAATCCAATGGTCGACACATCTTTAGTAGGTTATAAAGGAAAAGCACTGTTCCCTTCATATTTTTATACAGTATACCTGAGTACAATTGCTGAGAACGTAAGAACAGTGTTATTCGATAAAATAGTGGCAGACATTAAAAGATGAATAGTGGTTTTGCGATAAACTTAGAGAATAATTGATGTGTTTTCCTAACTTATTTGTCGTTTGCTGGGATACTTCTTGAGCCGCTATTCTTGAGTGAATAAGATGAACAAGCATCAATTCGCAGATATGCTGACTTGGAGCTCCGCTGCTTTCTCAATACTAGAGAAAACTACAACTTACTCAAGGAATGTTTCTCCAGCTTCCAACGAACTGTTGACTTTAAACTGGGAGAGGAATACTACTTTTAGCCTTTAGATGTTCATGGGTGTTATTTAACCCCAAAATAAGAAAATTATACACAGTATATTTTTCATATCATCATCATCATTGTCAACCATTATCAATCCACTGCTGGACGAAGGTCTCCCCAAGTTTCCTCCACAACGGTCTGTCTTGTGCCAGTCTCCTCCATGTCACCCCTGCATACTTTCGAATTTCATCCACCCATCTCGCATGTGGTCTTCTTCTGGGTCTTTTCCTGTCCCTTGGAATCCAATCTAAAATTTCGGCTGTCCATCGATGATCTGTCCTTCTGGCAGTATGTCCAGCCCATTGCCATTTCAGGGATTTAACTCTGATCATGATGTCTTCCACTCTTGTCATTTTTCGGATCCACGAGTTCCTCTTCTTATCTCTCCTGGTTACACCAAGTATGCACCTCTCCATGCTGCTTTGAGTTGTCTGCAGCCTTTGTATGTCTCTTTTAGTTAAGGTCCACGTCTCTGCACCATACGTAAGCACTGGAAGGATGCATTGATCAAACACTTTTCTTTTAAGACATAATGGCATATTGCTCTTGAAAATTATGCTGTTTCTTCCAAAAGCTCTCCAGGCAAGTTTTGTACGCCGATTTATTTCTTCATCAATGTGACCCTCACTTGATATCTGCTGTCCAAGATAAACGTACGTGTCTGTTATCTCCAGCTTTTCTCCATCAATCGATAAATCTTCATTTCTTGTAAAAGCATTGAACATCACTTTTGTCTTCTGAAAGTTCATTTTTTTTTATGAAGTTAAAAATGCCATATATGGAAAATATTATGACGTTAGTATTTCACCCTGTGTTCAAGCGAAAGATAAAGGAAGATCATGACCAATTTTTCCACTAAAAGGAAATAAACAATTCCAAGGAGAAAAAAAAATTTCTGGCATTTTTTTTAGTTTCTTCCAAGTATAAATGAAGATCGTTCCTAAAAAGCCAAACCTGAATGTTCCTTTAGAACGCCATTCAAATGAAACGCAATGTGACGTACCTACCTCAGAAGTGACACGCACGTGAAGACAGCAAATAGCAGCGATAAGCCCTTGCCGGCGTAGTTCAAACGGGAAAGCATTCTGCTCCGGAGCCGACCCCTACCCCCCGGAAGAGAAGGGTTGCGTTTTCACATTAGTAATAATTAAAAATGTATGTATAGAAAATATGGAACAGCATTTTCCTATTTGCCATGCACTATTGAACGTAAGCGCAATTTGGCCGCCTCAGTGGCTGAGCGGTCTGAAGCGTTAATTTTAGGCATTTCTTCCGAAATCGGGCTGGATACGTGCCGGGGATGAGGTAATGCGCTTGTTTTACGATACTGGATCTCTCCCTTTCCTGGATCCAGTAGCCCCCAAATTAGGGACGGGCGACTGCTTATATAGACTTTAGGGTTGCTCCCGGTGATCGTCAAACATCGAATAAAGAACAAGAAAGATAACACCGAATTCTCGGGTGCAATAAGCACGCCTTGTGAATCCTTTCCGAGGCGAAAAAATTATTTCAAAGAAGATATCTAGAATAAAATATTCAACCAAAAAGAAAATGCATCTACGCATCCTAGAGGAAATCTGCGCATATTTAATTTAAAATTTAAATTTAACAGAGTTCCTCAGAGAGTATTTGAACCGTTTCCTACAAAAAATACATCTACTGGATTTTTACACAGTCGATAAAACTTCCACAAATAGAAATAGCTGTTGTAGGACTGTTGCTGTGCTTTTTTTCAGTACCTATGGGTTCGTCAGGCCCTCCCTTACAAGGAAATTTAGAAGTTCTGGGGTATTAACCATATTTTTCTCCGAAGATGGAAAGAATCAATTGCTAGTGAGAGAGAAAGGAAGGCAAATGATGTCATTGCTTCATAGCCACATGGCTTTTCTTACATCTTCAGGTTTTAATAGGGGAATTCTCGCGGTGGATCGAAGCGGCGTTAATAGCATTTAGTGGTTCGGAAGAGGAAATAGTTTTAACTTATAAGATATTAAAAAAGGCTATTAATGCTAACTCTCGCTGAAACCAATGAGCTCAGGGTTACATAGCTACTTTAAGCCACTAGCTTTTGAAAAGTGCGCCGTCTCGGTGGCTCAGTGGCTTAAGCGCTGGTTTTTGATTATTCATCCGACTTGAGCTCGGGTTCGAATCCAGGTGAGACATGGACTTTGTGTTTTTCTTACGATCCTGGTTTTCTCCCTTCCCTGGAACCAGGACGTACAACTGCTTACAGCCCATTGAATTGCTCCATTGAGTTCACCACACAAAAAAAGTGCTCTGCGAAAAATCACAAATTGTGCTCAAAACATTTCTCATAACAGAAGATATCCAAGGCAGAGGAAATTTTTCAAATAGGGTTTATAGATATGAAATTAGCTCTATCCTTGCACTGGAAACAATGGCCGTAAATGAGGGAAGAGCAACTGCCTAATTGCCTAAGGTTGCTCATGATGGTCGTTAAACTACAAAACAAAAAATAAATTTAACTTTCTCCATCAGACTAATCCTGAATTCGTAATCTGTAAGAGTAGGAAGTTTTTAGTTTAAATATAAAAGGTAAATAACCTGAACGACGTTAATTAAGAGTTTAGCTGACTTTAGTTAGTTTTTTTTTTTTACCGGATTAAAACTGCTCTGGACATATCAGTAATTGAGACCATCTATAAACTCCAAAAAAAAAATTAACTTTCTCCGTTAGATTTATCCTGAATTCGTAATCTGTAAGAGTAGGAATTTTTTAGTTTAAATATAAAAGATGTATAACCTGAATGACGTTAATTCAGAGTTTAGCTGACTTTAGTTAGTTTTTTTTATACCGGATTAAAACTGCTCTGGACATATCAGTAATTGAGATAATCTATAAACACCAAAAAAAAAAAAACACATAACTTTCTGCGTTAGATTAATCCTGAATTCGTAATCTGTAAGATTAGGAATTTTTTAGTTTAAATATAAAAGATGTATAACCTGAAGGACGTTAATTCAGAGTTTAGCTGACTTTAGTTAGTTTTCTTTTTTTTTTTTTTTTTTTTTACCGGATTAAAACTGCTCTGGACATATCAGTAATTGAGACCCTCTATAAACACCAAAAAAAAAAAAATAAATTAAAAATTAACTTTCCCCGTTAGACTAATCCTGAATTTGTAATATATGAGATTAGGAAGTTTTAAGTTTAAATATAAAAGATGAATAACTTGAATCACGTTACTTCAGGGTTTAGCTGACTTTAGTTAGTTATTTTTTTACCGGACGAAAACCGCCCTGGACTTCTCAGGAATCGAAACCATCTATGCCATATTCATAGATACTTCTTAATATGATCACTGAAACTTTGGATCAGCTTTTCCTTCCGACATAGCATTTAAATCTAAATCCTAAGGCACTTGAAATCCAGATAGCGACGAACAAAAAATGCATCCCTCTCACCAAAGCAATGACACTTCGTGTGAACCACGGTAAATCCTGAAAAACCGGAATGCAATCAAGGAGCAACAAGAGGTGTGTTGGGAAGCCCGATAAAAATCCACACGTGGAAACGGATCTAAGAGGAGAAGGTGACTTACCATCCGAGATCCCATGTTGGAGAGCTGTGTGGAGCTGTCCTCGTCTCCCCGGTCTTTTATAGGGATGTGAACATGACAAAAAAGCAGGTCAGTGGGCCTTTTCGCTCTTGTTGTTTTTCTTTTTTTCTAGAAACTTTCTCCATTTGATGACGAAGATAAGGAGGAAGGGTGGGGAGAGTAGGAGTTGTTTCTTGCGTCCGTTGATCTCACGGTCGGTTGACCGCTGCCATTATGTCTTTTCTTTCTGTCTTTCCATCAAGCAGAACAGGAAGAAATTTGCGTTGCCTCTTGTGACATCTTTCTTTCACTCTGTTTTTATTTTTATTTTATTTTTTTTTCCACTCTCACGAAACATGCCAAATGAGTGAGAATAAGACACACGAATGCAATTTGTAGAGCTCGTAATTTCAGAAATACCACGCGTTTCCTGAGAAATTGTATGAAACGGCGTACTAAACATTACCTAATAGTAAGGGACAAAAGAAAGAAACGGAAAGAAATTTGCGAACTCCAAACCAAAAGACCGTTTTTAATAGCTGTCTGGGATGCAAAATCTGGGAGATCATTAAATTAATAGCCTGACTGGACGGTTTATCGAAATTTCGTAGAGGGGTGGTGTATTCAAGCCTTGTCAGTATTTTCTTTTTTTTGGGGGGGGGATAACCACCCCCGTAAGCAACTACTCAATGGGTAGCCTGTACCTAATTTAGGGCCTCTGGTTCCAAGAAACAGACAGCGCCAGTGCCATAACACAAGCATACCATTCACACATAACTGGATTCGAACCCGGAACCATCTCGGACAGCCGCCCCCGGTGGCGCAGTGGTCTAAGGCGCTGGCCTCTGATCATTCGTCCGTAAGGGGTCCGGGTTCGTATCCCGGTCAGGCATGGATGTTGTGTTTGTCTTACGGCACTGGCTCTCTCCCTTCCCTG
This sequence comes from Macrothele yani, assembly GCA_039090855.1. Lineage (NCBI taxonomy): Eukaryota > Metazoa > Arthropoda > Arachnida > Araneae > Macrothelidae > Macrothele > Macrothele yani. Next base: position 83,543,402 of record CM077006.1, on the reverse strand, counting down.
GAACCAGTGACCCTAAATTAGGGACGGGCGACTGCTTATAGCCCATTGAGTTGCTCACGGTGGTCGTTAAACCTCCAACCAAAAAAAAAAAAAAAAAATCTCGGACAAATATTAGAAACCGCCGGAACAGCCCATTTTTTTTTATTTTTTTTTTTGATTGAAGGTTTAATGACCACCGTGAGGAACTCAATCGGTTATAAGCAGTCACCCGTCCCTAATTTAGGGCTACTGGTTCCAGGGAAGCGAGAGAGCCAGTGCCGTAAAACAAACACAACATCCATGCCTCACTGGGATTCGAACCTGGACCCATTCTCGCAGGAATGGTTATAAGCCAGCGCTTAGACCACTGCGCCACTGGGGCGGCCCAGGACGCCTTAGTCTTCGATTATAATTGTAGGCACTAGGTCAGAGGTGCGGAACCTTTTCATGTTGGAGTGCCGCATTAAGATAGCTGCAAGCTAACAAGGCCGCATTCAAGAAACTTTAATTATATATACTTCGAAATGAACATTATTTTGTAAAAATCTTACTATGTACTAACTAAACTTCAAAAAATAAAAACAAAATAATTCTACAGTTAACTTACCTTTTAATGACTTCGTTGTGACTGCTTTTTGTTGGGAAGCATTTGAATATTTGGTCTCAACATGGAGTTCCGCACTTTTAGCTGATCCCCTAGATGGGTATCCGTCATCATTCGTGACCTTAACGGTGACTTTTTTTTTTTTTATTGGAGGTTTTACGACCACCATGAGCAACTTAATGGGCTATAAGCAGTCACCCGTCCCTAATTTAGGGCCACTTGTTCCAGGAAAGACGGTGAGCCAATGCCGTAAGACAAACACAACGCCCATGGCTCACCGGGATTTGAACCCGGACCCTTCTCGGACGAATGGTCTTTTTTTTTTTTTTTTTTTTTTTTTTTTAAATTGGAGGTTTAACGACCACCGTGAGCAACTCAATGGGCTATAAGCAGTCGCCCGTCCCTAATTTAGGGTCACTGGTTCTAGGGAAGGGAGAGAGCCAGTGCCGTAATACAAACACAACATCCATGCCTCACCGGGATTCGAACCCGGACCCCGTTCGGACGAATGATCAGAGGCCATCGCTTAGACCACTGCGCCACCGGGGCGGCACGAATGGTCTGAAGCTAGCGCTTAGACCACTGCGCCACCGGAGCTGCAAAGGGCGTTTGATTTGGGTTAGGTAAGAGAAAGTAGATTTTTTTTTTATTGCAAATTTAACGACCACCGTGAGCAACTCAGCGGGTCATAAACAGTCGCCCATCCCTAATTTACTAATTTAGGGTCACTGGTTCCAGGGAAGGGAGAGAGCTAGCGCCGTAAGGCAGACGCAACATCCGTGCCTCACCATGATTTGAACCCGGACCCATCTCGGACGGATGATGAGAAGCTATGAGGATGTAGCACGTGACGTCATCGATAATTTTCAGTTAAGTGGCAACAGTCCTTGCAAGTTCCTGAAGGACAAACACAGCTGGCTGTCCTGCAGTTATTGTGTAAAATGCGATCATTAGCGATCAGTGTTAACAAAAATATTGAAGAGTTAGACTCTTCAAAGGTAAAAAGTCTTTTAAAGGTTAGTTTCATCTATAAGTCAGTGATTTCTGGTAAGGCTGGGAACCTATCTTTTACTTGTTCAAATGCTGTTGGCGTGCAGTGCTTGTACTTATTGGGCCAGTCGTTTCACTTGTTGATTCGAAGTTTTCAAGTTGAATTTAAAAGGTGTTGGCTTTTGTTTTGCGAAGGTTTTATTGCTACTGACTATTTTCTGATAGAACACCCTTCATAGTTTATCTCTTAGTCAAAAAAATCCTAAATCAACGCTTCGGTATCCAATCTGCATTTCTGTGCGTTTGGGTTTTTCACCTTCAGGGATTTCTATTCAGAAGGTTCCTGGCTGATCAAGGAGGTGTTGAAACTTTTTATAGAGCTGAAAGTTAATTTGTTAGCCAATCTGACTGTCAGTCAGAATCAAATCTCTTCGGCTGTTCTGGATTTTTTAGGAGAGCTTGACCCACTTTTTTGCGAATTTTCGGCTTTTCACTTAGTATTTTCACTTTTAAGATTATTTGGCTTTCAGTGATGGGAGATTTTTGTTTTTTACTTTAATATTTCGTTCTATATATTTCCTCCCCTAACCACCGTTGATTTTATTTTTAGTAACCTGGATTTTTAACTGGAGCTGAAGCACACTTTTGTGGAAACATGCAAATAATGGATAAAATTACTTCCAAATGAATTTTTTTTTTTTTGGTGTCTAGATCTGTTTACAGACTGGGATTATGCTGCTAAATTTATTTACGGATAAATAACGTAGGGCGCAAATCAAAATTATTGTTTTTTTTCAACACAATTTTGCGTGGAAAAACAGATTTTGCTCTAAATTTTTCTAAGTCTTGGAAAACGTTTCCCAGAACTAAGAGGAACACTTTTTATTGAAGAGTTCGTGATTACTCACTAAGCCGCCCCGGTGGCGCAGTGGTCTAAGGCGTTGGCCTCTGATCATTCGTCCGTAAGGGGTCCGGGTTCGAATCCCGGTCAGGCATGGATGTTGTGTTTGTCTTACGGCACTGGCTCTCTCCCTTCCCTGGAACCAGTGACCCTAAATTAGGGACGGGCGACTGCTTATAGCCCATTGAGTTGCTCACGGCGGTCGTTAAACCTCCAATAAAAAAAAAAAAAAAAAATACTCACTAATTAGTGATCACAGTAAATTACCATTTAAAAGAAATCCACGGTAGTAAAATGTTATTTGCTTCAAGACTTTTATATGCCTCGAGCTGTTGTATGGTAAAGGCGGTTCGACCAAAACAAAGTAATAGAAAATATTTACTATTTGTACTTTCGGAAAACTTTTCGCGTCACCTTCGAAGATACTTGCATTCAGCACATACAGATATTTTCCTTCAATCCCTTAAATTTTTTCCAAATACCGCATTTTGTACTCGGAAGTAAAACTTTCAAAGTAGGACGCCAACATTTCAACAGGGACTGGTTGTCCTTCACTTACGTTACTAAGGCTCGTTGTCATGCTAAAGTCACGTGTCTGCTACAACCTCATCGCCTAGACCACTGCGCCAACAGCGGGAGGAGGGGGGGGCGACGATGTAGATTAGGAACAATAAATGGTTTAAATGCTAGAAAACATTTTCCGTGCATGTTGCCGAAGGCGTGGGTATTGTATTGCATATTTCCATAGTTGAACTGCATCTTTCTTATAGCATCAAATAAGGACTTTAAAATGTCATCTTTTGAGAGCTCAATCAATTCCGTCTGCAGATCTTTAGGAGCCATAGAACGAAATTATGAGCGTAATAGGCGTCAAAATAGCCGTTATCACATATTAATGTTTTAATTGTGGCTGTCAGTCGGGGAGAATTATTTCGTTAAATGTTCTTTTACTATATTTGGTAAATTAAATACGGTCATTTTAAGATAAAGATAATAAAACACGAACTAAAACATCTTAATAAAAATAAAAGGATTTGTTCTGAGAAACTTGGATTCACTCAAAAGGCCTCACGTGATGGCCTGGAAGGCCATAGGTTCCACTCCTCTGCACTATGGTATAGCAGTTATACTATGGTACTATGGTATAGCAGTTATACTCAAGACATTAATTTGCCTGTATGTGGTCGAACAAACGTTGCGACCATCCCGATGATTGAATGGTCAGAAGCACGATCTCTGGCCAAACGTCTGACTTAGGCTCGGGATCAGGGGTCGAAAAATGCGGTCGCCTGGTCGCCCAGGGTGGCCAAAAAAATTATCCGATCCACCACGGAAACCATCACTGAAAAACATGTACCGTAATTTTCGTCCTATAATCCGCGGATAAACGCCGATTCAAAAAAAAATTAAACGTTTCTGCCGCAGTTTGACTAAAAAATAAATAAATCCATAGTGTAACTGTACAGGAGAGGGGGTTAATTGGTAAAGGAACCCCCTCGGAAAAAATTTCCTCAGTTCAAGGGTTTGTATGGAGCCGAGCGAAGAGGAGGGGGGGGGAGGAGTGTCATAATAAAAGGCCGCGAAAGTTGTAGGGGGGACGGCCACAGATATTTTGTCTTTGTTTTGGTGGGAAACGCAAAACGCTGACTGTGTTTGTGCCCTCTCTTCGGCAATCGGCGAATAAAAATGTACGCACAGCGCTCGCTGCACGAACCTACACAATGCACGCATCATTTCAAAGTTCCATGTTCTGGATCTCGTGTGCGTTATGCTTTGCATTTTAGTTCGTCCTTCGTTATTTTGACCAGTCTTTACTGCTGACAGGGGCGCGCCAAGGGCATTAACCGCTCGGGTGCAAGCCCAGATTTGTCGCCCCCTTGTACGAGAATATTTTTTAATTTTTATTCATTTTTACATGAAATAAATATCTTTAGCAACATTATTTTCTATTTCCGGTAAATTGAGATTTTCTATAAAGCACTACTGCCTCATATAAAACTGAAGAAAAAAATCTGTAACGCTCTAGCTCAGATGACGCTACGAATAATTCAAGAAGTCAGCTTCCTCTCTCTCTCTCTCTCTCTCTCTCTCTCTCTCTGTCAATTTACAGAAAATCTACATTACCGTAAAAAAAAAGTTGCGTCATATACGATGATAAACATATTACAGTTTCTCGATGGATACACACAAAAACACGGTATATAACTAAGCAAGATAAGATGAGGAACCCGTGGGTAAGGAAAATGATACGAGTGGAAGACATTATGATCAGAGTAAAATCCCTGAAATGGTAATGGGCTGGACATATTGCCAAAAGAACGGACCATCGATGGACAACCGAAATTTTAGACTGGATTCTAAGGGACAGGAAAAGACCCAAAAGAAGACCACGTGGGAGATGGGTGAATGAAATTCGAAAGCATGCGGGAGTGAGATGGAGGAGACTGGTCCAAGACAGACCGTTGTGAAAGAAACTTGGGGAGACCTTCATCCAGCAGAAAAATTGATAATGGTTGAGGAGGATGATGATATATATATACATGTAATATTAAACATGACGGGCATCTCTAAATATTCTAACCAAAATATCTAACATCACGGAATACATCTAAATTGTACCCCAGTGCTCGTTACCCGTATTCCATCGATCCTATAATATTTTCCAACCCTGTTTTACGGTCAACGCTGGAAGCTCTTTCTTGAAAATTTGCCAACGATAAGGTAATTCAGAAAAGTAAGCATATATTTCTTGAACAATGCTGAAAATGTTCACAATCTGTAGGGAAATTTTTTCGTCGTTATTTACGACCAGATTTAGAGTATGAGCCGCTCAAAGTACATAAAATGCGTAAGGGTCTTAAGTCGACAAATTATGCTTTTTGAAGTTCATTGTGTTTTTTTAACATATTGGCCCCATTTGTCATAACGCTGGCACGCATTCATGAATGCTGAAATCTTCAAGATTTAAAAAAAATTAGATAAAAGAATTGTCAATCCTTTGCCCGCGTTATTTGTTACTGACCAAAACAGTAAAAAATATTCTCTGATTTCAAGACGTTTTCTGTTGAATTATAAACGAGTTATTTTTACTAAAAAAGTAAACGTTCCACTTAGCATTACGATTTCTCACAGTATAACGTTTTCATAACTTCTCCCACATCACTGATATCAACCGAAAACATTTATTGTGGATCCTTCCGCCCCCGGAATCTGGCGCCCGGGTGCTTAGCACCCGTTGAATCCCGGTCCCGGATGATTCGTCCAACGACGATTGGTCCAATGCCGATTGGTCCAATGCCGATTCGTCCAAGGGGACGATTGGTCCAATGCCGATTGGTCCAATATCCGATTCGTCCAAGGGGACGATTGGTCCAATGCCGATTGGTCCAATATCCGATTCGTCCAATGGGACGATTGGTCCAATGCCGATTCGTCCAAGGGGACGATTGGTCCAATGCCGATTGGTCCAATATCCGATTCGTCCAATGGGACGATTGGTCCAATACCGATTGGTCCAATATCCGATTCGTCCAATGGGACGATTGGTCCAATGCCGATTCGTCTAATGGGACGATTAGTCCAATGCCGATTCGTCCAATGGTACGATTGGACCGACGCCGATTCGTCCAATGGTATCATCTTACCAACGGTAAACTTTTTTATTTTCCAGAAAGGAATAATAATTTAAATTATTCTCCTCTTTATATCCTTTTGAAAGATAATTTCCGTATATTTAGTAATCGTAAATATTTTACATAAACCTGGTAAAAGGCACTCAATGGAGCATTTCTCAGCTGTTTGCAAAGCACCTAGACCGCGGGCATTTTTTTATTTTAATTTACAACCTAGATATTTGGTATTTGTAAATATTTTATAAAACCTAATTAAAAGGCACTCATCGTATCATTTTTCAGGTCTTTACAAGGCACCTAGGCCTCGGGCCTTTTTAAAAGATTTTAAGACACAACCTAGATATTTGGTATTTGTAAACATTTTATAAAACCTTATAAAACGCACTCAACGAATCATTTCTCAGCTATCTAGCAGGCACCTAGGTCGCGGGCCTTTTAAGAAGATTTTAAGTTACAACCTAGATATTTGTAAAAAAATTATAAAACTTTTCAAAAGGCATTCATCGTATCATTTTTGAGGTACTTGCTAGGCACCTAGGCCGCGGGCCTATGAATTAATATTTCGTGCTTAAATGAAAGTGCAATATTATTAACTTGATTTAATATGTAAACGTTATGAACATGACATCGGTAGAATAAAAAGTCCTAAAAAGGCCTAGGCCTAGAGCCTATGAATTAATATTTTATGCCTACGTAAAAGTTCAATATTATTAACTTGATTTGATATGTAAACGTTATGAATCTGACATCGGTAGAATTAAAACTGTTAAAAAAGCCTAGGCCTAGGGCCTATGAATTAATATTTCGTGTTTAAGTAAAAGCGCAATATTATTAACTTGATTTAATATGTAAACGTTATGAATATGACATCGCTGGAATAAAAACTGTTAAAAAGGCCTCTGTCCAAACCCCGACCAGTTGTTTCCATTGGGCAGTTGGCGGAAAACCCCACTGCATTCTACAAACAGAAACGGAACACTAGTATTTTATATTATTTCATGCAAAAGAGAAACATTGAAGTTGATAGAACGGCTCGTACAACAGTAACTTCATACGGCAGCAAGAACAGTATAACAAGAAAACGCGATTCCAAAAAATAGAAAAAAAGAAATCTGTAACCACAATATTACGCATGAAATGTAACATTATTTTATATTCTTTCGACTACCGGTACTTTCGTATAACATCGGAGATAGAATCAGAACAGATGAGACTTTTATAGCACGATTAGCACTTTGGACAGATAGAACGGAATTGGACCAATCGTCCATTGGACGAATCGGTATTGGACCAATCGTCAAATTGGACGAATCGGCATTGGACCAATCGTACCATTGGACGAATCGTACCTTTGGACCAATTGTCCATTGGACGAATCGGCATTGGACCAATCGGCATTGGACGAATCGTACCAGACCCGTTGAATCCCCGCTTGGCGTGTCCCTGGCTACTGATATTTCCCTTCAGCGCTATTTATGATGTCTCCGAAAAGGAAATGTTTCAGTTACACTGCCGAATTTAAACTTAAAGTGGGGGCACAACTGAGGATATGATCCTGTCACTATGCAATAGTTTTCAAAGGTCAGAAAACTAGTGCGCAGTGAAACGCGAAAAGCCGCTGTCTAAAACGTAAACAAACCTGTACGTCAACTCCGCGGGAGAATTCACGGAAGTCCAGCCCATTTTTTTTTTTTTTTTGTACCTTTGTGTAAGACGACTCCCCTACTTTGAAAGCAGGATTTCTTCCAAAAACTTTCGATTTACACGCGAATATTTACAATCACTGAAAGACACATTTTCCAATGCGTCATTCAGTGATTGAAAGACACATTGTAAAATGTCTCTCAATCACTGAACTGGGAAAACAAAGGGGTGAACTTGCTGACAAGAGTAAAGAAGTGAGATTAAAAATTAACTTTCAGAAGACAAAAGTGATGTTCAATGCTTTTCCAAGAAATGAAGCTATATCGATTGATGGAGAAAAGCTGGAGATAACAGACACGTACGTTTATCTTGGACAGCAGATATCAGGTGCGGGGCACATTGATGAAGAAATTAATCGGTGTACAAAACTTGCCTGGAGAGCTTTTGGAAGAAACAGCATAATTTTCAAGAGCAATATGCCATTATGTCTTAAAAGAAAAGTGTTTGATCAATGCGTCCTTCCAGTGCTTACGTATGGTGCAGAGACGTGGACCTTAACTAAAAGAGACATACAAAGGCTGCAGACAACTCAAAGCAGCATGGAGAGGTGCATGCTTGGTGTAACCCGGAGAGATAAGAAGAGGAACTCTTGGTTCATAAAAATGACAAGAGTGGAAGACATCATGATCAGAGTTAAATCCTTGAAATGGCAATGGGCTGGACATACTGCCAGAAGGACAGATCATCGATGGACAGCCGAAATTTTAGATTGGATTCCAAGGGACAGGAAAAGACCCAGAAGAAGACCTCATGGGAGATAGGTGGATGAAATTCGAAAGTATGCGGGAGTGACATGGAGGAGACTGGCACAAGACAGACCGTTGTGGAGGAAACTTGGGGAGACCTTCGTCCAGCAGTGGATTAGTAATGGTTAGTTATCACTGAGATTCGACGTAGTGTGTTGATGTTAGTCAAGAATGCCTTTAAGAAGACGAAGAAGCCATTATCAACAGCTCACGGTGTTTGAACGAGGTCGTGTAATAGGGGTACGAGAAGGTGGATTTTCTTTCCGCAATATTGCAGAACGACTTGGCAGGAATGTAGCCATTGTGCATGATTGTTGGCAGCGGTGGTCAAGGGAAGGTACTGCCTCAAGAAGACCGGGTTCCGGCCGGCCACGTGGCACTACTGAGAGGGAAGACCACCGTGTACGACGTACGGCCGTGGCGCATCGTACTGCGTCTGCGGCAGCAATTCTAGCTGCAGTTGCCACCACAGTGACACAACGAACTGTTACAAATCGGTTACTTGAAGGACAGCTCCGAGCCAGACGCCCTGTAGCGTGCATTCCACTTACTCCAAACCACTGCCGTTTGTGACGTCAGTGGTGTCAAGCTAGAGCTCATTGGAGAACGGAGTGGAGATCTGTTGTGTTTTCTGATGAAAGCCGGTTCTGCCTGGGTGCAAGTGATGGCCCTGTGTCGATTAGAAGGGGGCCAGGTGAGCGCCTGCAACCAACCTGTCTGCGGCCGAGACACAATGGACCTACACCTGGAGTTATGGTCTGGGGAGCAATTTCCTATGACAGCAGGAGCACTCTCGTGGTTATCCCACGCACCCTGACGGCACAGTTGTACGTCGGTCTGGTGATTCAACCTGTTGTGCTGCCATTCATGAACAGCATTCCAGGGGTGTTTTCCAACAGGATAACGCTCGCCCGCATACCGCTATTGTAACCCAACATGCTCTACAGAGTGTCGGCAGGTTGCCGTGGCCTGCTAGATCACCAGATCTTTCACCAATCGAGCACGTATGGGACATCATTGGACGACAACTCCAGCGTCACCACCAGCCAGCTTTAACCGTCCCTGTATTGACCGACCAAGTGCAACAGGCATGGAACTCCATCCCACAAACTGACATCCAGCATCTGTACGACACAATGCATGAACGTTTGCGTGCTTGCATTCAACATTCTGGCAGTTACACCAGTTATTAATGTACCAGCATTTCACATTTAAAATGGCTCTTCTCGCGCTTACATTTAGCTGTGATCTTGAAACCTTAATCGATTAAATATGTTACCTATACAAATGTATTGCCTCCATTTCATTCCTCTACAACTATTTTTTCGTGGTGTTGGGATTTTTTTTCCGTCAGTGTATATATATACTATGCTGTGCAAATTAATTGGGACAAAGTAAAAAATCACTCCTTTTTCCAAAACTATGCCTTTATATCATTCTATGCCTTGATATACACTGATAAATACCTGTATTAGTATGAAGTATGTCCTCCTTTAGCAGAAATGACCTCTTGAATTCGTTTTGGCATTGACTCCACTAATTCAGTGCACATATTTTTGACTTCATAATCGTGGAACCACACTTTTATAGCATTCGTTATCATGCGTTCTTTGGTTGTACACTCAATTTTACCTAAACGTCTCTTCAAAATATTCCACAAGATTTCTATGAGATTTAAGTCTGGTGAATTTCCAGGCCAATCAAGCAAATTAATTTGATTTTTCAGCATGAACTTCTTGACCAATTTCGAATTGTGACATGGGGCCAAGTCATGTTGAAATGTCCCGTCAAAAGTTTGCAAGAATGGAACAATCCTACGTTGTAATATTTCTACGTAATTGTCTGAATTCATCATACCTTGAACAGGAATTAAGCTTCCAGTGCCATTTGATGTGAAAAACCCCCAAAACATCTGTTTCAGAGGGTGTTTTACAGTTTGTTTGACATGCTCAGGTTTTAAGGCTTCACAGTTGCTTTGTCTAACGACATTTGCTTGGTATCCCTGCACAAATAAATGAGTTCTATCACTAAAAATTACCTTTGTCCAGTCGTCAGCAGTCCATGATTTATATTTTTTGGCCCATGCTAAACGTTTTATCTTCATTTTCGCATTCAAATATTGTTTTTTCGTTGGTCTTCTTGCCTTCCGGCCAACTTCCAGAAAGCCTACGGCGTACAGTTGAATCACTAACATCGCAACCACTAGCCAATAAATCTCTTTGAAGGTCGGTGCTTGTTTTTTTTTTTTTGGGGGGATTCATTTTACTATTTCTGATTAGATATTTATCGGTTCGTGTTATTTTTCGTTTTCTTCCACATTTACCTATTCTTTTTGGAGACGATTAACCAGATGCATTGTATCGCGTAAGCAGTCTTGATACACTTGATTTGCCTACACCAACTGCAGAAGCGATATCTTTCACTGTCATAGAAGTGTGATCCTTCAGAGAAATTATTTTTGCACGCTTTCTTGAAGAAATATCCATTTTTCAATACCTGAAAGCAACACATACTCACAGAGAGCAAAAACTAGCATCCACCTGTCACACACGAAAGCTCACAACTGAAGCAGAAGTGCCTATTTCCTGTTTAAAACCGGTCAAACCACATTCTTACTATCAAGTTCTAACAGTCACACCACCTCACAGCTGATAAAACCGGTTTACGTGGGTTTCCGACATCAACTGGCGATCACATTACAATTCTGAGAATAAAATACATAGCTTGTCCCAATTAATTTGCGCGGTATAGTATATATGATAATATATATAAAAATATTTTTTCGTGTTTCTTATATATTACCTTGGATTGCAGATGGTATGCAAAGGTTACGTTAATGAAAAAATTAATCACGTATAAAACTTGGTTGGAGAGCTTTTGAAAGAAACAGTACAATTTTTGAAAGCAATATGCCATTATGTCTTAAAAGAAAAGTGTTTAATCAATGCATCCTTCCAGGGCTTACGTACGGAGCAGAGACATGGACCTTAACTAAAAGAGACAAAGACTTCAGACAACTGAAAGAGGCATGGAGGGATGAATGCTTGGTGTAAGCAGAAGAGATAAGAAAAGGATCTCGTGGATAAGGAAAATAAGAAGAGTGGAAGACATCGTGATCAGAATAAAATCGTTGACATGGCAATGGGTTGGACATGTTGGAAGAAGAAGAACGGACCACCGATTGACAACCGAAACTATAGACTGGATTCCAAGGGACTGGAAAAGACAAAGAAGAAGACCACATGGGAAATGGGTGGATGAAATTCGAAAGCATGCGGGAGCGACATGGAGGAGACTGGCGCAAGAAAGACCGTTGGGGAAGAAACTTGGGGAGGCCTTCGTTCAGCAGTAGATTTCTAATGGTTGACAATGATGATGATATACATATATATACACTGAAGTGCCAGAAAAACTGGTACAGAGGATCTTATGCTAAATACATGGCAACGTCACATATGCGCGTACTTGGTTGCGTCCGACAGTGCGTATATAAAGCGATAGACATCCTTGCCAGCTGTCAGAGCTGTTTTCGGCATGAGAATTACAAGTAATAACGATTTAAGCGATTTTCAAAGCGGTGTCATAGTTGGCGATCGTAAGATGGGCCATAGTACATGTATTTCGGAGGTAGAAACTAAGTTCGGATTTTCACGGATGACCATTGCAAGGGTGTACCGTGACTACAAGAATTCCGGGAAAACCTCCAATCTACGATACCAGTGTGGCCGTAAAAAAACATTAGGTGAACGTGACCATCGTCGGCTGCCAATAATCGTTTCACACGATAGGCGTGCAACACTCTCGGAGGTATAATCGGAATTCAATGCTGGAGCAGCAATAAGCATCAGCATCCGGACTGTGCAATGTACCATGCACGATATGGGCTTTGGGAGCGGACGCCCAACTCGAGCTCCCTTGATGGGTGCACGACACAGAGCTTTGCGCCTCGCTTGGGTGCGGCAACACCGCCACTGGACACTTGATGACTGGAAACAAGTAGCCTGGTCTGACGAGTCGCGTTTCCAACTGTATCGGGCAGATGAAAGAATTCGTGTGTGGCGCAAACCCCATGAAGCCATAAATGCCGCCTGTCAACAGGGAACTGTACCTGCTGGTGGGGAGTCGGTAATGGTATGGGGTGTGTTTAGCTGGTCTTCACTAGGACCCCTGGAACGTCTGCAAACGTCTGTGACCGACCAACGCTATGTGCGCATCCTTTCTGACGAGGTACACCCGTTCATGTCCTGCATTCATGCTGATGGGTTGGGCTTGTTCCAATAGGACAATGGACCTTATAACGGAGTAAATTTCTCCGTCATTTCTGGTCTACGCCGGGAATCGAACCCGAGTCCGCTTATTCCGGAACAAGTCGCTCTTCCAACTGAGCTACGCAGACTTTCATTCTGACTGCTATCTGCCTTTATGTCGTGTGCGTCCTGCTGGCAGGTACGTCACAACCTCCACACAAGTGTGGAGACACCACATTATGGTTAAAGGAGCATTCATCTGAGTTTGGGGTGTTGCCATTACCACACAAGTCCCCAGATCTGAACGTGATAGAACACATTTGGGATGCCATGCAACGTGCTATCGAACACAGGAATCCGAGACATCGAAATACACCCGAATTGTGGAACGCTCTGCAGGAAGTAGGGTGTGCATTACCTACAGCATATTTCCAGAAGCTAGTGGAGTCCATACCCCGTCGTATTTCTGCAGTCCTGCGCTCCCTTGGGGGACCTACCAAGTATTAGACTAGTGTATCAGTTTTTCTGGCACTTCAGTGTATACATATATCATCAAATATTTGATATATTACATTCATTGAATTTGGATATTTAAAGTGTTGAATTTTGCTTTTCCTACTTTGCGGCATATTTGAATTGTTTTTTGATTGAAGAAGGAGCTGAGTAGTATTCAGATTCAGTGGGGTAAAGCATTTCCTGAGGTGCAGCTACCACTGTAGTGAAGACATGTTTTGTTTCGTTTTTTTTCCTAAGAAGCATTAAGTTGATTCTCTTGTTTTCGGCAAAGATCTGATATACTGATTAGCCCCCCCCCCCTCCTTTCTCCTTCTTTTTTTCAGGTATAGTCTTTCAGTTAACGATTTTGGATTGTGTCATCTGTATTAAAAGTCTTCTAGTGATTATTATTATTATTTTCTTTATTCGAAATATACGAATCACAGCCTATGACAAACAAAATAAACAGCAAATTATCATTGACTGGTATTGTTGAACTGATACGAGTTTCCACCGGAGACCTAGGTATCAGTCAAGAATCGGCGTAAAATATATGATGTCCCAGGTAAAGCTCTCTTCTGTAGTTCTGTAGGTGGCATATCAGAAAGCTGCAATTTTTCAAAATGATTCATAAAATTTTTTGACGTTGTTCAAAGTGCCCCGATGACAATGGGGACTACCGTTGTGTGTTTAGTCCATAACCGGGTAACTTCTATGGCCAGGTCTCTATATTTATTATTATTATTATTATTATTATTATTATTATTATTATTATTATTATTATTATTATTATTATTATTAAATAATTGAAATTTAATAACAATAATAATCATTATTATTCTATTTTATTTTCTCATCTACAGCAATGGCAGCTGTAGCATGGCCCACTTGATTATTATTAAATAATTGAAATTTAATAACAATAATAATCATTATTATTATTATATTTTATTTTCTCATCTACAGCAATGGCAGCTGTAGCATGGCCCACTTGTCAGACACAGTAACTGATTTTTTTTAAATCGTCGTACGGTGTGGCACGTATCCAAAATTACTGCTTCTTGGGCCTTAGCAGTTATACACTGATGAGCAATTGAATTAGAGATACCTGTCTAGTAATGTGTAGCACCACCTTTCGCCCTGATGACGGCGGCGATTCGTCTCGACATGGACTCGACAAGACACCGGAAGCGTTGGAAAGCCATACGGATGCACGACCCCTGAACAATCTCCCACAGTTTACGAAGATTTGATGGAGGGGGGGGGGGGTCAGAGCCTCGAACGTCTCTCTCGATGGCATCCCAGATGTGCTCGATGGGATTGAAATCAGGTGACCTAGCTGGCCAAGAAAGCGAAGTCACGTCGGTGGAGTGTTCATCCAACCATTCGGATACAATTCGGGAGCGATGGCACGGTGCATTGTCTTATTGCAGAATGAGGTCCCCCAGTGGGATGTTGAAGACGCACAAACGGGAGTAAATGGTCGCCCAGGATATCTCGGTAACGTTGACCTGTGAGGGACGATGTCACACGTACCAGAGGTCCCATTTCAGTCCACGTAAACAGTCCCCAGACGAGAATGCCAACCCCACCAGCTTGAAGAGTACCCTGCTGGCAAGAAGGATCCATCGCTTCATGTGGTTTGCACCGTACTCGTATCCTGACATCCGCATGTACCAACGTGAATCTCGACTCATCAGTCCAGGCAACATTTTCCCACATGTCTAGGGTCCAGTGGCGATGTTCCCGCGCCCATGTTAATCTTTGCACCCTGTGATGTGCGGTCAGCTGCGGTACCCTCGTGGGACGATGGCTTCTGTACCCCATAGCGAGGAGATGGTTCTGGATGGTGTGGCTGCTTACACGTTTCTGTGCACCAGCGTTAAATTGCCGAGTGATTTCTTGCACTGTGGCCCGTCTATCCGCTGTTACAATGCGAGCTAGCCGACGATGACCCCGCTCATCCACACGCTGTTGTACACGGCAGTTGGCCCTTGCAGGGATGGTTTTACCGGATTCGATGTACTCACTGTGCACCCGTGACACAGTGGCTCGTAAAAATCCCAGTGTCTGCATGACTTCCGAGATGGAGTGACCCATTCGTAGGGCCCCGACAAATCGCCCACAATCAAATGCGCTTAGATCCTTCGTCTTACCCATACTGCGTCCGACTCTTACTGATTTCCGTCGCATCATTCCTTATATTGTCGGATCGCTGCATACTCCATGTCGTTTACATGGCCGCCCACAGCGCCACATTTGCATAACACCAACTGCCTCTAATTCAATTGCTCTTCAGTGTAGATCTAAAGCATCAAGCTGAATTATAAGGGTCTGAGGATTTATACCAGTTGCAGTGATAATCAATAGACGTATGTGAACTGCTTTCAGCACCCACATCTGTTTAATCTCCGCGGCCAGTTCCACTTGTTGATTTTTTTTTTGCATACGTGTTCTGAATATTACGGTCCTACCGTACCGATATGTCGATAATGACTGCTTCCTTCTGCCTTTTGTCATGTAACAGTATATCTAGACGATTGGAAGAAATGGTTACGTCTGTTTTAATCACAAGGTTTCAATATAATCTGTATTGTTTATTATCTAGTATCTCAGTGGGTTGATATTTATAGTATGGTACTTCTGACACTGATAGTTCTGTATCGTACGCTAATTGTTGATGAATCATCTTAGCAAAATTATTTTGTCGCTGCATATAATCAACGTTTGCTAGCGTGGTGCATCACCCCGCAGATATGTTCAATGGTCTCACTGCACATCTTCTACATAGCCTACCACATCTTCTGCATTTGCCCCTTTACATATTTTCCTTTAAAATTTATTTTTCATTTATTTATTTATTATTATTATTATTGAAACGGATTAGCATACATATTCGTCATTCGTCTGTCCATACCTTACGAGAAATGTAAAAATTAGTCAAGTAAAAAAATATTTTTGTTAAGGCTGTCGTTGAATGAGTATTAGACTTCATCTTCTGCGATAGATGGCACAAAAAATCACTCCCTGGGCGTGGCTTTTATTTCTCGAGTGACTGTCCCAGAAGTTGGCGTCAGCAAGTCACTGCAGACCTCGCCATATTCAAAATGGAAGCGGACTATCATTGGCTAAAGAAAGAAAAAACAAAATATGTGCTGTTATGTTCTAACCAATGAAGTTATGTAAGGGTGGAGCTCAGTAAGTAGGCGGAGTTTATGTAGCTCAAATTCAGTGGTTCCTGCTAATGTACACATTTTGTTTTCAAAAAATGAACGTACAATAAGATTTAAAATGATTTATGGAAGAAAAGATTCCAATATCACTCCCCCCCCCCCCCCCCATTCATTTATTTCTATTTAGCTCAGATAATTACAAAAATCAGACAGAAATGAGAGATCTGGTTTCTTCCAGACAGAAACACTGCTAAGCTAACTTATCGCGCCATCTAGCGCCAAATTGGAACACTTTCGAGTCAGATAAATTGAATTTTTAAAACAAATTCTACCAATTTTTTTCGGAATAATAACTGCGGCATGTATTAGCTACGGGTTGTTTTTATTTGTGCTCAAAATTGTAAACACTACAAAACATTAGTCTTCGAGGAAATGTGTACAAAAGAATTTGCATTGCAGATATAGGATAGGAGACGAACCCAACATTCCTTCAAAGACAGCCTTAAATATGGACCTCTATTTTCACCATATATTGAGTTTATGGTACTCATTTTCGAAAAGCATGCACACACACCTACACACACCCAACCACCCACCCACGCACACACACACGCACACACACACACACACACACACACACACACACACACACACACACACACACACACACAAAAGAAATAAAAACGGACGGTTGTACTCTACGTACTAGGCAGAAGGTGGAACAAAATTTACCAAAAGCTTATTCTGTAAACCAATATAGTTTGTGAAATCCAGTACATTTGATATCCTCAAAAGAAACCCATGGGATATTTTGAAAAAAATATTTCTCATGCATGGAAAGGAGTAAAAACTTCAAATAAACTACTATTTGACCAATCTGCAGTTAGTGTGAAATTCAGAATATTTAAAAGTCATTTCTTTCCGTGAAACGGTGCTTTGAAAACAATATGAACGCTCGCGACTTCGTATTTCTCAGTCCGATCAGTATGATGTTTATACTTGAATTTATGGAACGAATTTCTAGTACCTCAGTACAAATGCAATGTGTTGCAATATCCGTTTCCTCTAGATGACAGAAAATAATATTAATTTCTTTTAATTGGTGAAAGAGCAATATTTATTTACTTTTGACGGTATGCGTAGAGGATTCAAATACAGCAGTCCGAAATACCAATGACATGAAGTCGTTTAAAAAAAAACAGATAACAAACCTTTCTTTCATACCTCGCATTAAAGAGCTTTTCTTTACAATCCATGGCACAGAAAACTGCTACCGTGTATTCAACTCCTCAGCAAACTGGAAAGTAGTTCTCAAGCGAGAATAGAACCCACATGAGCTGATTTCCGTCCAACTATGCTACCGTTGCACATCCTAAAATGGCATATTTCCAAGAAACTAAAATGAAAAACTTGAAGAAATATTATATTGCAGTAGTTGAATAAACCAATCACGCCTATAACGACCGGCATTCTAGTTCACTAAAGGTTTCAGGACGGAAATTACCATTTTTTTTTTTTTTGGTGATTGAATACCGTCATTTGATCGATGAAAATTGAAGAATTAATCTATGCAATTATATTACGGTCATACAAGCACATTATTTTTGACATAGAGATCCGTTATTCAACTGCTACCATGAAGTCAACACCATGCAACATGAAAAACTGTATCCTCTCGGCGGAACTGAACTTGCTTCTCCCGGCTTTCGTCCAAGTGTTCTATCATTCCAGTTGACAATATGTTTGTAGTTAATAACACGACATTGTGCCCATTAGCGGAGATGAATTCTTTATTAACTTCTGTGGTGCTTTAAAGCTTTAGTCCTCTCATCATTCAGAATATTTGGCTTTTTTTCCCCCATCAAATACAGTCGTTAAGCGATTTCATATGACGTAATGCATCCTTCCAGTGCTTAGGTAAGGTGCAGGGACGTGGACCTTAACTAAAAAAGACATACAAAGGCTGCAGACAACTCAAAGCAGCATGGAGAGGTGCATGCTTGGTGTAACCAGGAGAGATAAGAAGAGGAACTCGTGGATCCGAAAAATGACTAGAGTGGAAGACATCATGATCAGAGTTAAATCCCTGAAATGGCAATGGGCTGGACATACTGCCAGAAGGACAGACCATCGATGGACAGCCGAAATTTTAGATTGGATTCCAAGGGACAGGAAAAGCCCCAAAAGAAGACCACATGGGAGATGGGTGGATGAAATTCGAAAGCATGCGGGAGTAACATGGAGGAGACTGGCACAAGACAGACGGTTGTGGAAGGGACTTGGGGAGACATTCATCCAGCAGTGGATCGATAATGGTTGACAATGATTATGATGAATAGAGTTTGATATAACTTTTCACCTTGGTTATTACATGAGTAAAAAATTATATCCTACACCTTGCTAAATCGAATAAGTACATTTTACCATTTCCAAGCATAAGAGAAAACGGCAGACCCACTTCATTAAAAATAAATAAAGAAAAAATGCCTGTCAAAAGAAATTGCAAAATTTGAGATCTCGGACAAGACATTTTTAGCTCAAATTGAACAGCGTATTTCACGGGTTACCTACCTCATTCTGTAACATCGTATTTTCTGTTTTTTTGTGTTTTTTTTTTGTTTGTGTTTTTGATGTTTAAAGACCACTTTGAATTAATCTAAAGGCTATATGCGATCGCCCCCTCCAGATTTGTGTTACAGGGCTTGGTGCTGAGTGATATTACAGCGCCCTGTGTGGAGGGTTCGTGTGATGCTTCGTTTGCAGTAAGTTCTGTATAGGGGTTCAACCCGTATTTCTCCCTATTTGAGCAGATAGATGAAGTATAAATAAACACGACTAAAGTTAAGCTTTGCTCTTTAAGCGAGGAAGACTTTAATTCAGATGTTATGGGGGTTGTCTCAAAGCATTGTCCTGATCTCCTTTCGTCTATTATCATCAAAAAGCTGATCGCCCTTTTTTTTCCCGGCAAGTCTTCGTCTCGTACCTTCTCATTCTCTGTCGATTCCTCCTACCCTTTCTAATTCTCACTGCCCGGCGAGATTTCACACCTCCTCTCTTCCTTCCTTTCCTCTGAAATCCTCCTAACCGAGCCCCCTGTCTTCTTGCTGTGAACCCCTTCCCTTCCCCCAAAAAAGTCGTCCCCTGCTGAAGAGTGAAGTCCAACGCCTTCCAAGAAAGCCCTGACACTCCTTAAAATGTCTTCTCTCTGAAAACGCAAAGTTTCCTTTAATTGGCTTCGCTGCTGTCCCCTCTAAGAGCGTCCCCTTCCAACACCTTCCGCTTGCGTTTTCCCTCGCCTGAGAGGGCTGATGAGCAATAATGTCCTATTCTACTTTTCTCACATTCACGAAACTAAAAATCTATTACCCCCTCATTTGAAGGGACGCGTGAGAAAAAGCGCACTTTGACTGTTCGTTGCCCAGCTCATCAAAATGGCGGGAAATTGGATGAAAAGGAATATAATTCACTGTCTCTAAAACGGCTACTGAATTTCACTTCTGAAAAATATGGATGTCCAGGTTACATTTGAGTTCACTGATTCCGGGATCCGAAGACTGGCAAGAGCGTCGCCTATGCCTCATCCGAGTCACGGACGGCCACTCACGAGCCTGCACCTCTGACCAATCAGCCACCGGGGCGGCCCTGTGATGTGTACATGTTTTTTATAACTTCGAAACTCAATATCATTTCAATTCCATGTTTGGAAATAATATTTCAATATGTAATACTTTTTTAATTCGGAATTTTTATATGAACACGTAAGTCATTGAATCATGCCGTAAAAGGTCATTGGCCGTAGCTTGATTAACAAATAATTGCCGATCATAAATTAAATAGCTACGCAAAAACATGACACTACCGTTGACTGTGTAGACATTTGGTAAAACTTAACAGCGTGCTGAGAACGCTGATGTAGTTATAAATAAAAAGGTGACTCAGTGGTGAAATAATTAGGAAAAACCTAGGAAGAAAATTTTGAAATTTGTTTTCATTATTTATTTAGTTTTTAAATTTTCAGTATTAATTACTTTCACCAGTTTATATTGAAATTATTTCACTTCAGCAATTTTAAATAATAGTAAGAATGTCACGTAACAGTCAGACGCTAAGGGTTTGAATTTTTTATTTAAATACTGCTCTATCGTTCTACAAGATTCTTTTTTTTTATTCGTTTATTTTCAGGTACAACGACCACCATGATAAACGCAATGGCTGTCCCTAATTTAGTGCCACTGGTTCCAGGGAACGGGAAGAAACAGCACCGTAAGACAAGCACGGGGGGGGGGGGGGGGGGGGTTCAGAAGCGACTTACAGCAGAAACTCGTACCCTGTCCCAACTCGGACGAATGGTCTGACGGCAGGGTACCAAACCGTTCGCTCAGTAGTTTTATGTTTGTTTGTTTCGGGGTTTAACGACCACTAAAAGCAACTCGTTGGGCTATAAACAGTGAAACCTCTACTAACGGTCACCTTCGAACAAGAGTTACCACCGTGCAACGGCTAGTTTTGATTGGTATAACAGAACAGCTGCCGTGGGATTAACATTAACGATAACCTCCAAACAGCGAAACCTCTTAACAGCGGCCAACGGACACCCCAGTTAGTCTCGAGAGAAATCTAACGTACACCCCAGTTAGTTCCGAGAGAAATCTAACGGACACCTTGTCCTTTAGGATTTTACGCACTTCCTCTGGTACGTCGACGAAAGGAATATGATATTTCTTTCTTTTATTATTTTTTTTTAATTGGAGGTTTAACGACCACCGTGAGCAACTCAATGGGCTATAAGCAGTAGCCCGTCCCTAATTTAGTGCCACTGGTTCCAGGGAACGGGAAGAAACAGCACCGTAAGACAAGCACGGGGGGGGGGGGTTCAGAAGCGACTTACAGCAGAAACTCGTACCCTGTCCCAACTCGGACGAATGGTCTGACGGCAGGGTACCAAACCGTTCGCTCAGTAGTTTTATGTTTGTTTGTTTCGGGGTTTAACGACCACTAAAAGCAACTCGTTGGGCTATAAACAGTGAAACCTCTACTAACGGTCACCTTCGAACAAGAGTTACCACCGTGCAACGGCTAGTTTTGATTGGTATAACAGAACAGCTGCCGTGGGATTAACATTAACGATAACCTCCAAACAGCGAAACCTCTTAACAGCGGCCAACGGACACCCCAGTTAGTCTCGAGAGAAATCTAACGGACACCTTGTCCTTTAGGATTTTACGCACTTCCTCTGGTACGTCGACGAAAGGAATATGATATTTCTTTCTTTTATTATTTTTTTTTAATTGGAGGTTTAACGACCACCGTGAGCAACTCAATGGGCTATAAGCAGTAGCCCGTCCCTAATTTAGGGTCACTGGTTCCAAGGAAGGGAGAGAACCAGTGCCGTAAGACAAACACAACATCCATGCCTCACCGGGATTCGAACCCGGACGCCGTTCGGACGAATGATCAGAGGCCATCGCTTAGACCACTGCGTCACCGGGGCGGCGGAATGAGATATGAATAAGGAATGCTACTAAGAATTATTATTATTATTTTTATTTATGGGAGGTTGCTGGTGAGTGAAATGTTCGCGGCGGTATATCTTTGATTGGTCCCTGTGGATTCTGTTCCTATTTTCTAGCGGTATATCTTTGATTGGTCCCTGTAGGATCTGTTCCTATTTTTTTGCGGTATATCTTTGATTGGTCCCTGTGGGTTCTGTTCGAATTTTTCTGCGTGCGGCTAGCCAACTGTGCAGTTCTACTTTACTTTACAGCATTTTCTTTTTCTTTTCTTTCCACGTAGCGTAACCCTAAACTTATTCTCCTAGCTTGATATTTCTAAAGGGAAGTTTAAGACAACGGGTCAGACACCACTCCTAAAATCCTCTACACTATGATTTTATTTTAAATTGTTATATTGAGTTTCATTCAGCATTCTACCTTTGGAGAAAGTTCTGAAACCGTTTTTTTGTGCGTAAGCTTTTTACAATTATTCCCCTTTTGTACCAAAGCAACGGAATAGGCACCTCCAACAAAGGCACTTCCCAACAACAGGCACTTTTTTCCCGGTCTAAGCAGCAACCGTTATTCGGAAGTTTAACTATCTAAGTAATAGCTCACCTTAATTTGAGGCCACTGTTCCAGGGAAGGGGAAGATCCTGACACATGAACTTACTCAATATTAACAGAAAAACAAAGTGAATAATATGAGACAGAGATCACATGAAAACAACAATATTGCACAGGAGACAGAATGAAAGCAAGTACAGTATGAAAAATGAAAAGTATGAGAAAAATTTGAAATCTCCGTCAGGAGGTGGATTTAAAAGATTCCGGTAACGATAGATGATGCAACCCTACCAATGGACTTTGACGTTGAATCGGCAGTCTAATAGTTGCTATCATAGCAGTGAGAACATTCTCAACCTAAACATGTGCTTCATGCTTTCATTTCGCAATTCGCACCCCCATTTCCTTCCCAAATGACAACACGCTAATTAAAGTTCGCAAATCTCACTCTTCACCCATGGCAACAGGCCACCACATATTGGGATGTCGGATGTAATCAAGGAGGTTATATTAATGGAGACACCACTCCTATCCACGCCGCATTGGCCGCCATAAGTCACCGTCCGTGCTGCAAATGACGTCATGAGCAGGCACGACGCAGCCGCAGTAAAGAAGCTGCTTTGAAACCAATCGAACAAAAGGTTCTAAGCGTATAAACAGATAAAATGAGTAATTCAATAATCTTTATTAATGATACACAAGCTTACTGTTTCATCAACGGTATAATTTAGTTGGTTTTTGCCTGCTTGTGACGTCACACCACAGATTAGCTGTGACCTATGGCGGCAGAGCCAGTGGTGTCCCCAGTAATATAACCTCCTTGGATGTAATTGTAATTCATCTTCTACCGACGCCACTTCCTCCCCTTTTCCCCTCCCGCCCTCTCCAGCTATTTAGACCGAAAGCGAAACCACAGCAGCATTTACCTGAACACTCGATCTCCAGCTCTCCTGGCACCGCTTTGGACCCTGTGATCTGTGGAGTTTCAAATTCGAAATGCAATCACTCACTGCGCTCTTACATTTCTAAACACAATGCATCCCAGTCCGGCATCTTGATGTTGTAAAAAAACAATAAACTACGATTCCTACTGCCATTTTTCTTCGTCTCTCTTAACACGATAAAAAATAAATAAATAAGCGATCTCAAAAATACTTGATAATAGAGCAATTCCGGTTAATAAAGTGCCGGACACAGAGTTTTCTGTACTTCTATTAATTTTTTACTGCGTACATGCGGATGGCAGTGAGAAGAAAATGTCCTTCCGAAGCAGTGGCGGTTCATGAACTAAAATGTCTGTGAGGCGAAGACCCAGCCCAGAACATATATGTCATGAAAAAAACTAAAACCAAATTTTGCACAGAAGAATTTGATATATATGTGTGGATTTATATACACATTATTAATTCAAAAACCCGTTCCAAACTTGAGTACACTTTTAAACGTAGCACTAACCTATGATCAAGAAAACAAAGAATGAAAAGCATGGTCCGTCCAAGTCCATTTTAAAACGTAGCATTAGAGAGCAAAACAGATGATCACGAAAACAAAGAATGAAAAGCATGGACCGTCTTCTTCAGGAAAGCACCGCACCATAATAATAATCTGTTTCTACATCTGAGGGAAGAAGAATTTGTGACTAACACTACAGAAGATATAGGTACCATCTTCCGCTGTGTTGATGATGTGATAATGTTCAACTGTACGTCCTTCGATTCTATGGCAAAGACTATTTACCCAGGAGAACTCATTTTGGAAAAACTTCAGCACAAAAGGGTCCTGTTCATTATTTAGATTTAGACATTTGCTTACGGAACAATGGACAAATGATTATCGATATGTACGATAAACGACGGACTTTTAGTTTCCAGATCAAGTATTATGCATAATGGACATCAAGTGTTTCTATTTCAATACATCGGAATATAATTATTTCTCAGTTAATTCGTATTCACAGGATATGTAACAACTATGAGTCATTGTTCAAAAACCTAAAAATTCTATTAAACCTCTTGAAAAACAATCAGCTACCTATCCGCTTCATTTACAAATATTTTTCTCAATTCCTATCAGTTTCTTGGTATAATAGCCTAAAACATATATACCTTCACACTTTATTTTACCGTTGATCCTACAATGTTAAAACTTATTAGGGACTCCCAAGTGCTGTATGGCGGATCACTTACAGCCAACCTTCATAACGAAATAAATTTCTCCGTCATTTTTGGTCTACGCCGGGATTCGAACCCGAGTCCGCTTATTCCGGAACAAGTCGCTCTACCAACTGAGCTACGCAGACGTTCATTCTGCCTCCTATCTACCTTTATGTCGTGTGCGTCCTGCTGGCAGGTACGTCACATCTCCCCCCCCGAAAGAGGGCCGGGGGCATGGCCCACGGGTCAGCCGTGACCATGAATCGTTGCAGGCAGCCATCCACTCTAGAACGTGCACTTGAGAACTCCCAGTCAGTCCGGTGTGTGGAATGCAACGTCACACACATTTATTTTTCGAAGCGCTGGAGAAGGGATTCTCCGATTTTTCCTATCTCGCGGTGTGGAAATAGCATCACACCATTGCGAGATTTTGAACGGTCGGGTCATCCGGATAGTTCGGGCGCCATTATAACGAAGTAAATTTCTCCGTCATTTTTGGTCTACGCCGGGATTCGAACCCGAGTCCGCTTATTCCGGAACAAGTCGCTCTAACAACTGAGCTACGCAGACGTTCATTCTGCCTCCTATCTGCCTTCATGTCGTGTGCGTCCTGCTGGCAGGTACGTCACACCTTTACTAATTCATTTTGTATTAAACTTACGCAGTTCATACTTAGTTTTTACAGTCACTGTGATGTTCATTGCTCACTAGATTTTATTTCCATTGTGCTCATTACATTAGCCTTTTTTCTTTTTTTTTAACCTCAACCTATCTGGCTTCTGGTCATTCGTCCGAGATGGGTCCAGGTTCAAACCCCAGTGAGGTATGGATGTTGTGTTTGTCTTACGGTACTGTCTCTCTCCCTTCGCTGGAACCAGTGACCCTACATTAGGGACGGGCGACTGCTTATAGCCCATTGAGTTGCACACGGTGGTTTTTAAACCTCCAATAGAAAAAATTTAGTTTAACAAAATCATGGGAAGACATCAAGCACGACGGAGGGGAGAGAGGTAGACTTAAAACATTGGTAACAGTTTCGGACGAAAAAATGTATATTTTGTGAAAATAAAAGGGGGGGGGGGGAGCTTGGTTAACCCGTTTCACTTTATATCATCCTTCCTGAGCACAAACGCACATTTTGTGCTTAATTTCTTTATCTAGCGATAGTTAATGAGTAGTTATTGCATGACGCACAACACTAATCGAACGTTCACTCCACTAAAAATCCAAAGGAAATGATTTTAATAGATGAACTACTTTTCTCAAAAAATGTTTCTGAGTCCAGAAGAAAAGTAGCATGTCTGTCTGCGAAGGATTCATATAGATCACATTTAAGGCCCGCGAGCCACAAATTAAGGCCCTGTCCCGTGGGAACGATGTCTAGGAGAAATCAAGCTGAAAGCATATTTCTATATAACTTGCCAAAACAGGTTATAAAACATGGCGGAAATCAGAACAGGTGACTACTTGTGAAATTTGCCTCCCCCTCCCCTCTCCAAACAGAATGCATTCAATGTACTTTTTTATTAATCAGTTCAATTCTAAAAATAATTATTTCTATTATTATTAATAAATCAAAAATTATGACTAATAATACTAAGAAAGAAAAACTCAGCATTTTTTCCCCTTACCAGAAACTATAGATGCACATTCCAAAAAGTCAGCACTCACATATAGAATACAGTGCACACTTTGACGAAAAAGCTGTGTGGATAATAATACACTATAAAAACAAACGTGCTCTCACTGATAGAGGTGAACTATATTACCGCCTTAGTAACGGATTTGCCAAGCTCTTGCCTGCCGCCCCGGTGGCGCAGTGGTCTAAGGCGTTGGCCTCTGATCTTTCGTCCGAAGGGGTCCGGGTTCGAATCCCGGTGAGGCATGGATGTTGTGTTTGTCTTACGGCACTGGCTCTCTCCCTTCCCTGGAACCAGTGACCCTACATTAGGGACGGGCGACTGCTTATAGCCCATTGAGTTGCTCACGGTGGTCGTTAAACCTCCAATCAAAAAAAAAAAAAAAAGCTGTTGCCTGCCCGCTCCCATTGGACAAAATCCGTGACTTCCTCCAAGAGAAACACAGACGCCATTCGATTTTAAGCGGCGTTCGAGTTTCGCCCCAATATCCGTACATGAAGTCTGGAGAACCGGGATTTTTTCTTTTTTCATCTCCGCGCAGTGGCGTAACTAGCAAAACATGGGCGCCTCTAATCACAGTAATTTTCCCAGGATTTCACGCACGAGGGAAGGTTCGTTTTTCGCGTGGGGGGGGGGGGGAGGGGGGGTCAGGAAGTCAGGGAGAGTGTTTGGAAAAGTAATGATGGTACCTAGAGCTCTGTGGTTTTAACTTTTTAAGTAATAGATTTAACAATACATTTAATTGTTTTGAACAAAACTAAAATAAATCACATGAAGAAATCACCCTCTTGTACATGGCAGATCTGCTGCTGCTGTGAATAAACGTTGGCGCCTGTCATGTACGTAATCCTAGGAGACTGACTGACTGTTTCTCCACGTCCTCCATGGGGAATCCCCATGTGGCCTTGCGCTTTTCCTCAGCAGCGCAGAGAGAGAGGGCGATTGGAGAACGATCGTATGACAACCCGGAGCCAAAGGGCCGAATAGCTTCAACCTGTACGACATTCAGTGCTTTAAAAGTAAAACTTGATATTTATATAGGCAAAGCTAAATGTACCTTAAAAGAAAATATGAACTTTTGGGTTAATTATTTGTTTTTTTGTCTTCGTGCGTGTTTGAATTTAAAAAAAACTATAACTGAAAGCTGCTGTACGCCCCTTGGTTACCTGCGCCACCCCCTACCCCCGGAAATGCAGGGGTGGTAGATACGTCACTGTCTCCGCGCCGTCTCCTCTCTGTTGTAACAGAGACGACTCAAATGATCGCCTCTCTGGGCGCTCAACAAACACTGAAGACCAATTGAATTAGAGACAGCTGGCGTTATGCAAATGTCGCGCTGTGGGCGGCCATGTAAACGGAAACGACATCACGTATGCAGCGATCCGACAATATAAGGAGTGATGCGACGGGAATCAGTAAGAGTCTGACGCAGTATGGGTAAGACGAAGGATCTAAGCGCATTTGATCGTGGGCAAATTGTCGGGTCCCGACGAATAGGTCATTCCATCTCGGAAGTCGTGCAGGCACTGGGGTTTTCACGAGGCACTGTGTCACGGGTGCACCGTGAGTAAATCGAATCCGGTAAAACCATCCCTGCAAGTGCCAACTCCCGTGGACAACAGCGTGTGGATGAGCGGGGTCATCGTCGGCTAGCTCGCGTTTTAACAGCGGATAGACGGGCCTAGGTGCAAGAAATTACTCGGTAATTTAACGCTGGTGCACAAAAACGTGTAAGCAGCCACGCCATCCAGAACCATCTCCTCGCTATGGGGTACAGAAGCCATCGTCCCAAGATGGTACCGCTGGAGACCGCATATCACAGGGTGCAAAGATTAGCATAGGCGCGGAAACATCGCCACTGGACCCTAGACATGTGGAAAAATGTTGCCTGGACTGATGAGTCGAGATTTACGTTGGTACATGCGGATGTCAGGATACGAGTACGGCGCAAACCACATGAAGCGATGGATTTTTCTTGCCAGCAGGGTACTCTTCAAGCTGGTGGGGGTGGCATTCCCGTCTGGTGACAGTTTACGTGGACTGAAATGGGACCCCTGGTAGGTGTGACATCGTCCCTCACAGGTCAACGTTACCGGGATATCCTGGACGACCATTTGCTCCCGTTTGTGCGTCTTCAATATCCCACTGGGGACCTCATCCTGCAACAAGACAATTCAGCTACCGAATTGTATCCGAATGGTTGGATGAACACACCACCGACGTGGCCTCGCTTCCTTGGCCAGCTAAGTCACCTGACCTCAATCCCATCGAGCACATCTGGGATGCCATCGAGAGAGATGTCCGAGGCTCTGATCCCTCTCCATCAAATCTTCGTGAACTGTGGGAGCTTGTTCAGGGGTCGTGGATCCGTATGGCTTCCCAACGCTTCCGGTGTCTTGTCGAGTCCATGCCGAGACGAATCGCCGCCGCCGTCATTAGGACGAGAGGTGGTGCTACACGTTACTAGACAGGTATCTCTAATTCAATTGCTCTTCAGTGTATGTGCTCGTTTCAACCTCTTTACAAAAAGAGTATTTAAACTTTATTAATTTAAGACTCATAAATTCAGGATTCATTCTCTGGTTGAAGCCTTTCTTAACAAAATTTTCGAATCACAATGAGGATTTCAGTTTTATTTAGCATACACACTTAATAAAGGCGTATTGTTCCTTACATATGTAAAAACTTTCTTCGTGGGCGAAAAATGTCTGGTGAGACCGGGTCTCACTTGCCTGGTCTGGCGAGCCCCCTATGTTCTGAAGTAAGGTTTATCAAAGAAAATAACAGAAACAATTTGTAAAAAAAAAAAAAAAAAAAAAAAAAAAAGATAATGGCCACTCCTGTTGATTTAATAACTTACGATAAACAAACAAAATGTGCTCCAAAAACGTTCGATGGGGGGGGGGGGTAAACCCTCCCCGGATACGGCCATGGGAAAATATCCGTTGATACAGTAACCTATATTTCATGTGATATGTTATCCACAATATCCGATCTCGCTACAGAACTTCAATATCAGGTACTCCGGCGTACGATTGAAATTTAATGCAAACCTTAAGGCCGCCCCCTGTGGTTCAGTGGTCTAAGCGATGGCTTCTGATCGGACGGTCACGTTTACTTGTGCTCTTTCACTTTGAGTGATATTAGTTGTTTTTGGGAGTTTCCTGTTAGGTATTTTATGTTATTTAGTTTTGTGAATGTTGTATGCTTAAGTTGAACCCACAAATTGGTCGGGACAGCCTTTTTTTTTTTTTTACACTGAAGTGTGTGACTAGGTCAGTTACTCACTTCAGTGTTACAAGGTTACTCAAGGAGAGTACCTATGCCTTCAAGCATACTGTTGAAGGTGGTTTTTAGTGTTGCAAGCCGCAACACTAGGTTTTAGTTTAAGTTCTGTGTTAGTAGTCAAGATGTCTACGACCTCAGCGTCTAAGTCGACGTCTGATGCTTCTGTGCCTATTTTACTCGAATCTTCTATATCAACGACGAGTGTGTCTGCTTCAAAGGTTACATCAGCAATGGATACCTCCACTGTGATTTGTCATTCTTCGGAAAGTGTGTTAAGTGTAGTGAAACAAAATGTGAACGAAGGGGTCGGAGCCGTGGGCCCACCAACACCCTCTCTCAGCACCTATGCGACTGCTGTCTGTCCTGCGAATGTACCTTCTGCAGTTTCAATAGACTCTCAATATACGATTACACGTGTGGATAAAGTTTTACGACTGAAAGTTCCGGATGACTCTGTTCTCTAGGTAAGTGTTTTTCAGAAAATTTATCTCTCCCTGTTTATGTTCCTGCCCTAAAGGACACCCCAATCCCTCTGTACCTGGTTGCAATTTCAATGGTTGTTTCCAGGGAATCTATCAAATCAGCCATATGTTTTGGCGGGAGAATCGAAGTGCGCTTTACCCTAAAATCTGCTGTTGAAAAAATTCTTTAATGTGGTGTAGACATTGGTACTGTGCATCTGCAACCGACACCATCTCTTCAGCGCCCTGTCACCGTCACTCTGACACCCGCTCCCTCGGGACTTCCTGATATAGCTATTAGTAGATGCGCTTAGTTCCATCGGCAGAGTAGTAGGTATCACAAAATTTCTCTCTGCTGCAGGCGTAAACACCCCCTATGCCTATGTGCAAGGAGGACGTCGTCAGTATAGGGTGATTTTCCCTACGGAACAGGCTCTGAAGAACAGGCCTACCTCCGTTGAGGTTATTACAGACTCAAGAAAATACACGTTTGACTTATTTGCAGGAATGCAGTGCTTTTATTGTAAAGGGCATCGGGTGACCTCGTGTCCTCACAGAAATGTGCAGAATAATTCTACTTCAAATCCTGGAGCCGTTGAGTCATCATTCTGTTCTGAGCCGTCAGTTGCCCAGACACCAAACCTGGAATCAGTAGATGATGCTATGTTGAGTACAAACTGCACATTTCTGAGTCTTATTATTAATAACTCTGCAGCTCAGCAATCCCCTTCTGTGGAAGTACCTGATAGTGGTTATCAATTAGAAGATTACCCTGCCTTGCCACCGTCGGGGGGAACACTAGTTTCTACAACAACGTGTAAGAGACCTTTGACCCCGACATCTCCTAAGAAAAAGACAGGTCGACCACAAACCAGGTCGAGCTCGAAAGGGGCACGTTCTGGTGGACCCTCAGAGTCTTGAACGAAGCAACTCTTCCACTTCAACCCTAAAACAGTCTGAAACCAGTGTGAACTATCAGGAGGTTGAAATGGAAATACCTGATAATCTGAGTGACACCACGTCTACACATTCTGATATTGAACCATATCCAGTGTGTGCGGAAGACTTTGATAGATATCTTCAAGAAATAGAAGTGGCAGTTGCGCCATTAGCATATTTCGAACTAGTTTCTCTGTATGCGGTTCCTAAGAGAACTAGCATCATGGAAAATTCCTTGCATTCAGAAAAATCTGTCTAGAGTGCCGGAATTGGTTTCACAGCTATCTTTTTTACATGAACTGTTCCGCAAGCACTCGACCACCACACCAAAAGTGCACTTACTTTGTCGACGTATTCGTTATTTATTAACAATGCTTGATAAACAGGTTGAGGGGGTTTTACAGCCACCAAAATGAACTCTAAGGTAATATTTGTTTTTTTTAACTGCCGAGGTTTAGCGGCGTCAGCAGCATATATGCATTGGTTTTTGAAGATGTCCGACATTTAAAAGCGGGTGTTCTAATGTTGCAAAAGACCAACTGTTCTGCAGGAATCAATTTTGCTCGCTGGCGCCGCTGGCCTTATGTTTGTTATCATAATTACCGGACACATGTTGGTTCCGGAACTGCAATAGCATTTCATTCCCGATTTCACTCTATATTACAGGATATTGTCGAGTCCCAGAGCCGCCTGGGAGTTTTTCAATGTATTTCGTTTTGCCTTCAGTCCAGTCGAATTAATCTATTAAATATTCCTGTACCTCAAAATAAAAATGAAGCTACTGATCTCCTGGTTCATGGTGCTGCCGTTCTTGCGAATACCCCCTCCCCTCAGACCTTATTATTTTTGCTGGTGATTTTAATTGTACACTTCAACCTTACGTTGATAGAGATAATTCACATGAAAGCCGTCATTCTTTAGTTTCTCAGCTCTCTCGGATTGTCTTCAACTTTGACCTCCAAGATGCCTTCAGATATCTACACCCAACTGAACGAGAGTTTTCTTGGTTCCCCCCCCTTCATTTAAATTGTGCTGCAGCCAGACTTGATCGATTTTATGTCTCCCGTTTTATTCGTCCGTCTATTATTTCAGTCAATCACGCACCCTCTGTTTCTTCAGACCATAAACCAGTTATTCTTTCCCTCTGTTTTCAGTCTATTGGTATTCCACGGCCGAGTGTTTGGTCTTTAGATGATTCGTGTCTTCAAGATCCTGATTTTAATACTGAAGTTGTTCTTATTATCACTCAAGCTTTTACTCAATTGTCCTTTGTTTCCGACCCAGCGGCTCTGTGGATCTCGACAAAACAATCTATTATAGCATTTGCGAAGAAATATTCCTTTACTATCAGAACTAGGCGTAATATGACTGTGGACAGTCTCCGGCGTGCGCTTCAACGAATCCCACGAAACTCATCGAATTATGATCTCCTTGAAACGAAATTACGAGAATGTCTTCAAGCCTCTGTTTCAAATGTACTGACCCGTCTGAAATACTCATTTCTCAGATTCGAAGAAGATCCTTTTTTCAGTCTCTGTTCCCTCGAGGTACGAAGGGAAAAAATACCATTGTACAACTCACCCTCTCTAATGGCTCAGTAACTACTGACCCATATGTTATATGTAATCAAACTCATGCGTATTATAGCCAACGTTTTCAACCTAAATGAACACAGCCAGCCTCTTCTGCACCACTTTTGCAAGACCTTCCGCAAGTTCCTGAATGCTATGTGTCCTCTCTAAATGCTCATATCACCCCTCAAGAAATCCGCAATTTGATTTACAGTTTAAATGATCGTTCCTCACCTAGAGAGGATGGGCTTTCCTTAAAATTCTACAAAATATTCCTTCCTTATCTCATGCCACTTCTCCTCAGTTGCTATACTTTCCTTTTTTCGTCTTCAAGTTCTTCTTCCAATGCTTTCAGATTTGCTCTGCTTCGCCTTATTCCTAAATCTGGCTATCTTGGTATTTTATCTAACTGGCGACCCATCTCTATACTTAATACCGACTATAAAATCTTTGCTAAACTACTCGCACTCCGTCTGAATCCTGTCCTATCCTATTTAATTCATCCTGACCAAACTTACACTGTTCCCACCCGCTCTATCGCTTCTAATATTACCACGATCCGTGATCTTAACACTCTCGCATCCCAGCTCGCAGAACCCCTTGCTATTTTTAATATTGATCAACGACAGGCTTTTGATTCCATTAACCATACTTATATCTTTACTGTCCTTCAACTCTTTGGATCCCCCCCCCTCTTCTGCCAGGCTCTTTCTAATCTGTATTCACTCTTTTTTCGGGTTCGTACTTCGACTTTTATTAATTCTGCTATCCCTTATTCTAACGGTATCCGGCAGGGCTGTCCCCTATCGGGTCAACTTTTTGCACTCTGTTTTGAACCTCTTCTAATCTATCTCCGTTTTCGACTTCTTTCTTCTGTCCCACGTGGAGTTGTGTGCACCCGGCACCATCACACTGTCTTGACTGCATATGCCGATGAATTGACGTTATTTTTACGAACAGAATCTTCTTTTGTAATCCTAGTATCAACATATAACGAATATGCCATAATTTCTGGATCAGCCTTAAACACTGAAAAATGCTCAGGTTTATGGACTGGAGCGTGGGCGACCCGTGGCGACCGTCCGTAGGGGGCCCGATGGTCTTCAAACGTATGCAAATTTCTTGGTGTGCACTTCGGAAAACCGGAGGCGGTTGCTGCTGCAGCATGGACCCCCTCGTTCATCAAATTCATCGAAGACTTGCGCCCCTCCGTCAGCACAAACCCTTTCTTTCATTTTTTAGTCTGGCAATGCTACTAAATGTGTTTGTGCAACCGAAATTGTTTCACAGCTGGATTGCTCCCCTGCCGCCACCTTTCTTGCTGAATCATCTGCAGAGAACTTTTGTGGACTTCATTTGGAATATTATTCATTGGGTGCATCGCTCCACGCTTTCTCTTCCGATTTCCTATGGTGGTCTCTCTCTTGCTGATATCACTCGAAAATTTCAAGCCTTCCATCTTCATAATTTTCTTAAGATTTTTTCAACACCTCTTTCTTCAACGCAAACCATTATCAATACTCTGTTCTTCCCCCGGAGTCCCCACCTTACAGTTCAAACTTTTCTGCGAATGGACCTGTTCCCATTCATTCCCAATCATTTTCCTGAAACTTACAAGTCTGCACTTATCCTTTGGGGCTCCCTGAATCCTGTCCGACTCCCCCTTCCACTACTATTGACCTCCTCGCAGAACCTATCTTCTTCTCCTCTGCTATCCACTCTTCTACCTCTTCGTACCTTCACTACTCCTCATGGTTCGCCAGTGGAGTTGTGAAGGTCTCTCAACTCGTTGACATTGATCTCCGTTGGAAATCTCTTTCTCGCATTTCTCCCTTGTTTGCAGATGCTCCTGTTCATCGTGCTCAACTTCGGCATATCCAGATTTGCATTCAGAGACTCTACCCACAACTTGCCAATCAGAATGGACTTATTCAGAACTCCTCAGCCACACTCAGTCTCCCGTTCATTATTTATCTAAACGACCAGCCGTTTCTTTCACATCAAGTATCTGCTAAGCTCATCTATAGGCATTTCATTACATATTTTACCGATCCAATGCCGATTCCCTCCGTGCCAGAGGCAGAAGTACCAGCAACATGAAGTGATCCACTAACAGCCTTGGCTACTCCAAAAGCAAAGGATATCCATTGGTTACATCTACATAGTCGCTTATTAACCCCACGCACCCTTCATCATTTTCGGCATCTTACATCGTCACTGTGTTATTTTTGCAATACAGAGGAAGATGTATTTCACTCGGATATCGTTCACTTGTTCGAAAGGTCACTTGATCGAAAAGTACATATCACCGAAGGGTCACTTGACCGAAAAGTACATTTCACCGATGGGTCACTTGACCGAAAAGTTCATTTCACCGAAAGATCACTTCACCTAAAAGTTCATTTCATCGAAAGAACATTTAATCGAAAAGTTCATTTCACCGAAGGATTTTTTTGCCTAAAAGTTCATTATATCGAAAGATCATTTCACCGAATGGTCAGTTTACCGAAAACTTAGAATTTTGTTGTTGATCTGTTGGAGTGTGGTGCGGGTTTTTAAAAAAACTGGCCACTTAAACATTATCGGATTGTATAAAAAATACACTTTTAATTTCTATGAAACAACTTCCCATGAGTAGGATTTTCGAAATTTAACATTAATTACAAGGTCTACATCTGTGCCTTTTTGTCAAATTTTAATTCTCTGAGCGTATTTATATTCATAAGGGTTACATAGCAAATCAAGTAAATGTTTCACTTTTACTCAACCACAAAACATTAGTTTTTTGGCCGCAGGCCTAGGTACAAGCTATTTTAACAGATTTTAACCCTATTAATATTCATAACCATTACATAAAATGTAAAGTAAAATATGTTGCACTTTTTCTCAAGCCTAAAACATTAATTTTAAGGCCTTATAGGCCTAGATCTGGGAATTTCTAGCAAATGTTAATCCTTGTTCATAATCATAAGGTTTACATAGCAAAACAAATTAATAATGTTGAATTTTTACCCAGACCCAAAACGTTGATTTTAAGGCCTTGGGCTTAGATTTGGGCCTTTTTAGCAAATTTTAAGCTGCAGTGTTTTTTAAGCTAATTTTAAGCTACATTCATATGGGTTATAAAACAAGCAAAGTTAATCATTTCATACATTTACTCAGACACAAAGAATTAATTTTAAGGCCTTAGGTCTCAGGTTAGGCCTTTTTACCAAATTTTAATCACCCCACGTCATGCTCATAAGGTTTACATATGAAGTCAAGTTAATAATTTTTGTACATTTTTTCAGGCAAAATATTTTTTTTAAGGCCCTAGGCCTCGGCTTAGGCCTTTTTAGAAAATTTTAATCGTGCGTACTCATGTTCATAAGGCTTACATATAAAGTCAAGTGAATAACGTTGCAAGTTTTTTCAGGGAAAAAGAATCAATTTTAGGGGCCTTGGCTTAGGCCTTTTTAGAAAATCTTAATCGTGCGTGCACATTTTCATAAGGTTTACATAAAAAGTCAAGTTAATAATGTTGCACATTTATTCAGGCAGAAAAAAAAATCAATTTTAGGTTCCTAGGCCTCTACTTAGGCCTTTTTAGAAAATTTTAATCTTGCATGCTCATGTTCATAAGGTTTACATGAAAAGTCAAGTGAATAACGTTGCATATTTTTTCAGGTAAAAAGAATCAACTTTAGGGCTCCTTCTGAGCACGCACGATTAAAATTTGCTATAAAGGCTTAAGCCGAGCGAGGCCTAGGGCCCTAAAATTGATTTTTTGTCTGAAAAAATGTGCAACATTATAAACTTTACTTTTTATGTAAACCTTATGAACATGAGCACTGAACATGACTTTTATGTACATCTTATGAACATGATTAAATTTTTCTAAAACTGCCGAAACCGAGTCCTAGGGACTTAAAATTAATTATTTTTGTCTTAAAACTAAATCTTTGCATTCTCTGTGATACGGAAAAGTCAAAAGTGCAATTTGAGTGCGACCCTCTAACGTTTCGGTGGTCTGTCTGCCAAACTTGCACCATGCTTCAACAGATCCTGTAATGAAATCCAAAGTTTTCGGTGAAATGAACTTCTAGGTAAAGAGACCTTTCGGTGAAATGAACGTTTCGATCAAGTGACCCTTCGGTGAAATGAACGTTTCGATCAAGTGACCCTTCGGTGAAATGAACATTTCGATCAAGTGACCCTTCGGTGAAATGAACATTTCGATCAAGTGACCTTTCGGTGAAATGAACGTTTCGATCAACTGATTTTTCGGTGAAACAATCTTTTCGGTGAAGTGATTTTCGGTCAAGTGACCCTTCGGTGAAGTAAACGTCGGGCAAATGAACCAGACCCATTTCACTCTTACTGGATGTGCTTGTTTTTATAGCCTTTGTGTTCATTGATGTTTCCTTTGCTTCAGAATGTTTGTGGTTCTTTACACACCATGTTTCATTATAATGTTCTTCGCTCACATCACCTGTCTGCTTCATCACACAATTCTGTATGTGTTTTTCTCATATTGCAAGCAAAATATACAATTTATCAGTACTATCATATTAGTGCCGATTGTCCTACCCTTAGACGTTATAACGTGGCAAGAGGTTTTCTATGTCGCAGATACCGTCAGTCTGTGACTGCGATATTGCAGATCCAGTATGATACTGCAAAGACGAGTAACAGTCTTGACAGTTTTCATGCTAAGTGGTCCCCAAGTCATATCTGGTTTAATATGAATAATGATATTGTAACACTAACCGTGTAACATCCGCGACATTTTGTTGTGGTCAGATCTCTGTCTTTGTATTGTACTGGAGCGTTTTCTTTTCTTTTTTTTTTTTTTTTTTGTGCACTATGTTGTGAGTATTTTTGTATATTTACGCAGGTTAGTTGCCCGACGAAGTGTTCGGCATAACCTCTTTCCCCATAAATTACTGATGGGTAATATGTCGTTTTATTTGACTACCTAGTTAAGTTTCTCTGTTCAATTTAAAAAAGTTAGTGTCTCATGAATTGTTCTGCTTCATTGAATGTCACGTGAGAGTATCTTATGTTAAAGCGTTGCACCGTCATGTGTCGTTAAGGTTTTTTCCTAATCATTCGCGTTTATAACTGAATTTTGTATTTATTGTTGGGGAAAATTGAATGCTTGAAATTGCTTGCACTGTCTAGCGATAACATAATGGTCTTTTTTTCTGCATTATCGAACCCATAGTGGTTAATGAGAATTTTACTACGTCTGAAGTTTTTTCAGTTGTGGTATTTGTCTTTGCAAGCCTATTGTTAGAGAGACAGACTAATTTAGCTAGTTAGTTTTTGTCTAACAATAAGTACTTTCTCTGTATGAAAGTGAAGGTTTCTTTAAGATAATGTAATGCTCATCTTTTGTAAAATCATGCAGTTTTCTGTACTTCTAATTCACGATTCTTCCCTTTGAATTTAGCAACATTTGAAATATATACTGTATATTGAATTTTTGTATTTATCACATCTGAATGAAGTCCTTCTTGTTTGTTTGTTGCATCTAATGTTACGAGTTTTTTTACTCATCTAATTTTTCCGCAACTTGTTGATACAAAACGTCGGTGTTTATAGATTGAGAAGTAGATGATTTTTGTTTTGGAGTGAAACTGATTCGTATGTATGTTTTTTTTTGTTTTTTTTTTTTGTTTTTTTTTTTTCAGTTGCGAATTATGTTGCTCATAGCGTTTCACTTACAGATATTTTTCCTTTTATGGAAAATTGTGGTTCTTACAGACAGACAGAAGAACCTATTTTTGTATTAGAAGCAGCGTACCCGCGTTAAGCAGAGTTTTTCTTTGAGAGTTAAGGTTTACGCTTATTTTGTTTCATGATTCGTAATGAATTATTATGTCTGTCGAAAAAAATAGTTTTACAGACAGGCAGGAAAAAATCAGTTTATTATGTTGTTAGTGGGTAGCGTACGTATTACGAGCAAGGTTTTATTCCCCCTGGCTTGATGGGTTTTTTTTCATGAATGACATGCTGAAATATTTTTAACTTTGTGCGGCCTGTTACAATGTTCAGTTGTACAGATTTTGTCTTTTGTTCAATTTTAATGTTCATTATTGTGAATTATCTGATGCTTTCTTTTTTTTTTTTTTTTTTTTTGGCTTTTTGTGGTAGACGGAGAACGTTAAATTGATCTCGTTTTTGTTTTCTGCCATTGTAATTTCTTTTCTTTTTTTTTTTTTTTTTTTTTTGATTGGAGGTTTAACGACCACCGTGTGCAACTCAATGGGCTATATATAAGCAGTCGCCCGTCCCTAATTTAGGGTCACTGGTTCTAGGGAAGGAAGAGAGCCAGTGCCGTACGACAAACGCAACATCCATACTTCACCGGGATTCGAACCCGGACCCCGTTCGGACGAATGATCGCTTAGACCACTGCACCACCGGGGGAGGCCATTGTAATTTCGCAATACTGTACGTTTGCTGATTCTTTTTGCCCTCTGTGTAAAATATGCCAAAATGGCAATACCTGTTCCCGGTGAACTCACTGTAAATATTGTTTATATGGTTTTATGGCAATAGAGATATTTTGAAGTTCTGATCGTTCGGCCGAAAGGAGTCCGGGTTCGAATCCCGGTAAGGCAAGGATGTTGTGTTTGTCTAACGCCACTGGCTCTCTCCCTTCCCTGGAACCAGTGGCCTTAAATGAGGGACGGGGCGACTGCTTATAGCCCATTGAGTTTCTCACGGTAGTCAATTAAACCCCTCCAAAATAAAAAAAAAAACAAAAAAACTTAAGTAATCTTCCTATTATCGAAAATTTTCCATCATATGGATAAGATTTCTGAAAATTCAGAATTTTCCTGGTGTGCGAAATATCCATGAAATTAAGGGGTTTTTTTTTCCGGTTGTATCAGGAATATGCTCCGTTATTGACTTACCTTACTCATCCTTCGCTAATGGAACGAGCTGTCAACATTCTGTTCAGTATGAAGCGCAAACTCGCTGGTTTTAATTGAAAATAAAAGTATCTTCTTTTAAAAACAGCAATTATTTTACCATATTAATCGTGTCTCAATAGCATTAAGAATCTTATGTCATCATCATCATTGTCAACCATTATCAATCCACTGCTGGACGAAGGTCTCCCCAAGTTTCCTCCACAACGGTCTGTCTTGTGCCAGTCTCCTCCATGTCACTCCCGCATACTTTCGAATTCCATCCACCCATCTCCCGTGTGGTCTTCTTTTGGGTCTTTTCCTGTCCCTTGGAATCCAATCTAAAATTTCGGCTGTCCATCGATGGTCTGTCCTTCTGGCAGTATGTCCAGCCCATTGCCATTTCAGGGATTTAACTCTGATCATGAAGTCTTCCACTCTTGTCATTTTTCGGATCCAAGAGTTCCTCTTCTTCTCTCTCCTGGTTACACCAAGAACGCACCTCTGCATGCTGCTTTGAGTTGTCTGCAGCCTTTGTATGTCTCTTTTAGTTAAGGTCCACGTCTCTGCACCATACGTAAGTAAGCCCTGGAAGGATGCATTGATCAAACACTTTTCTTTTAAGACATAATGGCATATTGCTCTTGAAAATTATGCTTGTTCTTCCAAAAGCTCTCCAGGCAAGTTTTGTACGCCGATTAATTTCTTCATCAATGTGACCCTCACTTGATATCTGCTGTCCAAGATAAACGTACGTGTCTGTTATCTCCAGCTTTTCTCCATCAATCGATAAATCTTCAGTTCTTGTAAAAGCATTGAACATCACTTTTGTCTTCTGAAAGTTCATTTTTAATCCCACTTCTTTACTCTTGTCAGCAAGTTCCGTTAATTCACGAAAGGAATCATGGGAAATGGCCCGTGAAATTCCGATATTTTTTAACGCATAGGAGCACGTTAAACATGCGACTTTTATTTGCATAATTTGAAATGTTTGTAGCAACACTAAAGGTTAAATAAATATAAGTGGTTGCCTTTTTCGATGTGTTTTCCTATCCCGCTTCAGTTAGAATGGTCAAACCTCCACAACGTTTTGCGAAATAAAGGCCACTACCACCTACGCGTTCGTAATGCTATTTGGAGGATAAAATTTCCGGTGTGTTATGAATCAGTATGAGTCAAATAAAGTCGCGCCCCGGAGGACTTCAAGGACGAAGGTCATATGCGCAAACCTTATCGTGTATCCGCGGACCTACAAACAAAAGGAAAGAACTTTCAACTCTTTGGAAAGCAGGTTGTTACTTCTGGGGCATTTAAAAGTGTCAGGTACGTAAACATCCTATAAAACATTTTTCCTATGGCGTCAGGAACTAAATGACCCGAGGATGTTTGCCAGCTGACGTTACAGCTTTCTGCATGTTAACCTCCAAGATAATATTACGTTCCATGCTGACTAGGTTTGGAAACATCCTTTAAAATAGAAGATCAAGAAAGGAAAAGGTTGAGGTCATATTTTTCGTCGTTATTTCCGTGACCGTCATTTCAAGTAGAACTGTGTAGGCCAATGTACTTTCTTTGTCAGTTAATAGCTTGGTGATAAAGCATAGCTAGAAGTCTCCAAACGCTCATAAACGGCAGAGTAAAATTAATTAATACGTAATTAATAGCAAGGAACTGCACACTAACTGTACTTAAAATAGCATGACTATACTAGTAATCCGAACTTGTTGGCGTAGAATAAAAATCAAGGTTTTCCAAGCTTTCGCGCATCAACCAGATGGCTTTTTCAATGAAGGTAAACAGCCAACTGAATAATAGAACGCTTCAACAATTTGAACGCGGTGACTTGACTAGACAATAAATGAATACATGAGAATGTTATTAATCATTCTAAGAAAAAAGAAATTGTGTTTGTTGGGCACGAGGTGCCGTGCAAGGAAAAACAGTATTATCTGAAGAACTAGTTCCAGATTCGTGGCAATTCTAGAGAGACGCTATCATTGCAAGCCTCACTGTTGGTATTGATCTCTAAGGTTTCATGAATAGCAGTAGCTTTAGGAGTGAAGTAGGAAACAAATTTATTTGTATAATCCCACATACACTGAAGAGCAATTGAATTAGAGAAAGCTGGTGTTATGCAAATGTGGCGCTGTGGGCGGCCCTGTAAACGGTAACGACATGACGTATGCATCGATCCGACAATATAAGGAGTGATGCGACGGGAATCAGTAAGAGTCGGAAGCAGTATGGTAGGACGAAGGATGTGAGTTAATTTGATCGTGGGAAAAATTGTCTGGGCCCGACGAATGGGTCACTCCCTCTCGGAAGTCGTGCAGGCACTGGGATTTTCACGAGATGCTGTGTCATGGGTGCACCGTGAGTACATCGAATCTGGTAAAACCATCCCTGCAAGGACCAACTGCCGTGGACAACAGCGTGTGGGTGAGCGGGGTCATCGTCGGCTATCTCGCATTGCAACAGCGGATAGACGGGCCACAGTGCAAGAAATCACTCGGCAATTTAACACTGGTGCACAAAAACGTGTAAGCAGCCACACCATCCAGAACCATCTCCTCGCTATGGGGTACAGAAGCCATCGTCCCACGAGGGTACCGCTGCTGACCGCACATCGCAGGTTGCAAAGATTAGCATGGGCGCGTGAACGTCGCAACTGGACCTTCGACATGTGGGAAAATGTTGCCTGGACTGATGAGTTGAGATTCACGTTGGTGCATGCGGATGGCAGGATACGAGTACGGCGCAAACCACATGAAGCGAATGATCCTTCTTCCCAGCAGGGTACTTTTCAAGCTGGTGGGGATGGCATTCTCGTCTGGGGACTGTTTACGTGGACTGAAATGGGAGCCCTGGTACGTGTGACATCGTCCCTCACAGGTCAACGTTACCGGGATATCCTGGACGACCATTTGCTCCCGTTTGTGCATCTTCAACATCCCACTGGAGACCTCATCCTGCAACAAGACAATGCAGCTCCCGAATTGTATCCGAATGGTTGGATGAACACACTCCACCGACGTGACCTCGCTTTCTTGGCCAGTTAGGTCACCTGACCTCAATCCCATCGAGCACATCTGGGATGCCATCGAGAGAGATGATTGAGGCTCTGATCCCCCTCCATCAAATCTTCGTGAACTGTGGGAGCTTGTTCAGGGGTCGTGGATCCGTATGGCTTCCCAACGCTTCCGGTGTCTTGTCGAGTCCATGCCGAGACGAATCGCCGCCGTCATCAGGGCGAAAGGTGGTGCTACACGTTACTAGACAGGTATCTCTAATTCAATTGCTCTTCAGGGTATAAAACGAATGAAAAACACATATTTCTGCCTTTCATTTGCCCTTGATATTTCAAGGCATTTAATAGAGAATTCCTTTATTGATTTCCGATAACGAAGAACAGATTTAATAAAAAGAGGGACGTTGTTTTTATAGCTTAGTAATCTAGTTTCAGAAGTAAAACGAAATAAGTTTGTTATTCAAACTGGTTCAACATGTAATCTGTCGTGATATTCGTTTTTCAAGATAACCACAGATGAACAATTAGTTTCTTATTTGTTTGCCGAAAACAGAGGTACTAGGAATTTAACGGCATACTCAGAGAAAGGTTAATATTCATTTTTACAGTTCATTCAAGTATCATTCTAATTTGAAAAGGAGGAAAATCAGTTCAATTTCAAATTGCTTCAATATGTAAATCAATTATTATACTTGTGCTTCATAAAGCCCCAGATGAAAAATGCGTTTCACATGCGGGAACAACAAGCATTTGGAGTTTGATGGTTTACTCAGATGAAGATGAATAGTCATTTGCGCAATTTATGTAAATGTCATTCAAAGGTTATCAAATTTTTTTAAGGCAGAGTCAGAGTAAGGTTCAAGCAAGAAACAATTCTGCTTCACTCAGTTGTGAAAATTTTCTCAATTCCAGTCACTGTAAACTGTTCCCAAATCATATTTAACTTTATCAATCGGAGACAAATACCCATTTAAGCTTGATCGCAGCAGTATTTTTATTGCTGCCCAGATTGTATCTGGTATCACTTTTGCCATGCTATACTGTGAAATTCAGACCCTCTCTTTGCTGTGGCAACATCGAATCCACATCCCTCTGCGCCGAAGCCGAATGCTTTCCCAACTGAGCTAGACCGACAAGGTCTTTCCACTGCTACATGCCGTCTTGACATATGCTTCCCCTCCGTATTACGTCACATATAGCCCCCTCCCTCACCCTGAGACAGGTGAGGGCTCGAAACCGTAAGTTTCGCATCCGCCGCCAGCCATGCTTGCAGCAACTCTTTGTAGAAGGAATTCCCACTAATTCCAGACAATGTGTGGAAGAAGCATCACACATTTTTCAAAGCGAAGGAATTCTCATTAATTCCAGACGATGTGTAGAAGAAACATCACACATTTTTTCTAACGGCGAAGCAATTCTCATTCATTCCAGACGATGTGTGGAAGGAACATCACACATTTTTCAAAACGAAGAAGAAATTCTCATTTATTCCAGACGATGTGTAGAAGAAACATCACACATTTTTCAAAGTGAAGAAGGAATTCTCATTAATTCCAGATGATGTGTGGAAGAAGCATCACACATTCTTCAAAGCGAAGAAGGAATTCTCATTAATTCCAGACAATGTGTAGAAGAAACATCACACATTTTTCGAAGCGAAGAAGGAATTCTCATTAATTCCAGACGATGTGTGGAAGAAGCATCACACATTTTTCAAAGCGAAGAAGAAATTCTCATTAATTCCAGACGATG
Organism: Macrothele yani; assembly: GCA_039090855.1. Lineage (NCBI taxonomy): Eukaryota > Metazoa > Arthropoda > Arachnida > Araneae > Macrothelidae > Macrothele > Macrothele yani. The sequence goes on along the minus strand of CM077006.1, from coordinate 83,499,138 downwards.
TGTAGAAGAAACATCACACATTTTTTTCTAACGGTGAAGCAATTATCATTCATTCCAGACGATGTGTGGAAGGAACATCACACATTTTTTAAAGCGAAGAAGAAATTCTCATTAATTCCAGACGATGTGTAGAAGAAACATCACACATTTTTTAAAGCGAAGAAGAAATTCTCATTAATTCCAGACGATGTGTAGAAGAAACATCGCACATTTTTCAAAGTGAAGAAGGAATTCTCATTAATTCCAGACGATGTGTGGAAGAAGCATCACACATTCTTCAAAGCGAAGAAGGAATTCTCATTAATTCCAGACGATGTGTGGAAGAAGCATCACACATGTTTCAAAGCGAAGAAGGAATTCTCATTAATTCCAGACGATGTGTAGAAGAAGCATCACACATTTTTCAAAGCGAAGAAAGAATTCTCATTAATTCCAGACGATGTGTGGAAGAAGCATCACATATTTGTCGAAGTGAAGAAAAAATTCTCATTAATTCCAGACGATGTGTAGAAGAAACATCACACATTTTTCGAAGCGAAGAAGGAATTCTCATTCATTCCAGACGATGTGTGAAAGAAGCATCACATATTCTTCAAAGCGAAGAAGGAATTCTCATTAATTCCAGACGATGTGTGGAAGAAGCATCACACATTTTTCGAAGCGAAGAAGGAATTCTCATTAATTCCAGACGATGTGTAGAAGAAACATCACACATTTTTCAAAGCGAAGAAGGAATTCTCATTAATTCCAGACGATGTGTGGAAGGAACATCACACATTCTTCAAAGCGAAGAAGGAATTCTTATTAATTCCAGACGATGTGTGGAAGAAGCATCAAACCTTCTTCAAAGCGAAGAAGGAATTCTCATTAATTCTAGACGATGTGTGGAAAAAGCATCACACATTTTTCAAAGCGAAGAAGGAATTCTCATTAATTCCAGACGATGTGTAGAAGAAACATCACACATTTTTCGAAGCGAAGAAGGAATTCTCATTAATTCCAGACGATGTGTGGAAGAAGCATCACACATTCTTTAAAGCGAAGAAGGAAATCTCGTTGATTCCAGACGATGTGTGAAAGATGCATCACACATTTTTCAGAGCGAAGAAGAAATTCTCATTAATTCCAGACGATGTGTAGAAGAAACGTCACACATTTTTTTCTAACGGTGAAGCAATTCTCATTCATTCCAGACGATGTTTGGAAGGAACATCACACATTTTCCGAAGAATCTAACGGACAGCACATCCATTTTAACAATGTGAAATTCAAATCCACTCTCTGCCGGTGGCAACTCGAGCCCACATCCTTCTGTTTCGGAGCCGAATGCTTCCCCAATTAAGCTACACCGCCAAGGCTTATCACTCTTATTTGCCGTCTTGACATGTGCCTCAGCTCTGTAGACGTCACAATACTTCAAACTCAAAAGGCAAACAAACTACAAATTTCCCTTGTCAGCAAGATATCATGGAAATATTCTTCGATACAAGTGGAACTGCGTATATATTTGTGCATGCTGTAATAACCTATATTCCTATTTAAACAGCCGGTACCGGAAAGGGGACCGTACTTAGCAATACTTGCTCCAAGCTATTACAAAAAGAACTCATCATTTCTAAACGCAGCCACAGACATACACATTGGAATGACACGTTTGAGTGTCACGCAAGCAAATGAGGGAGTTTTGTGCTGAGGCGGCGTGTAGCGTGGAGTGAAGCAGGAGTGAAGCTCTTCAACGCCTGCCTGAAATCCTGCTCACTGCATGCCGCCTCAGGCACAAAAGTCCCCTATTTGCTGGCGTGACGCACAAACTTGTCATTCCAACGTGTGTGTCGGTGGCCTCCTTTAGTTCCGGAACTGCGCGTCATATAGGGCAAGATGGTGTCACCCGTGATGTATGGGATCAGTTCTTTTTGAAACAGCTGTCGAAGCATCTTGGTGCGCGTAGTGTTGCCAATCCACATTGAAAGCGTTACTTCACACAAATATTGTCAGTTTTCTGTGTTGACCCGAATTATTTAAGTAGAGATGCATTAAGTAATTTCTCAAGGGTTAACGAGAAGCAAACTAACGATTTTATTTTTCTCCTGATGACTAGGCTTTTAAATGTGCAGTATGTGCTTTAACCAAAACATCAATTTCGAACCTGAGGCACCTACACTGTAAAAAAGAAACGGTATGAAATGAGAGAAAATTCTTGAAAATAACGCGCAGCAAAATTGCCTGAAGGTTTCCGTCTTTTAACGAAATTTCCGTTTTTGAAAGTCCTGTTTCTTCTTACTTCCGTATATTGATAAATTTTATGTCCTCTGTAATTCCGTTTATTTGAGAAAAGTCTGTTTCTGGTTTTTCCGTATTTACCCAGAAATTTTGCAAAATTCTCGATTTTGATTTTTACAGATCCTTTTTATTTTGCACTTATTGTGGATCGAACCGCTCTAGTCTTCAACTGAGACGCCCGTGTGCCACCGTTAACCCATAAAGCACATTCACGTATCTGGTAGATCTCAAATCTCGCAATAATGAAATGATTTTTGCTATTAATGCGGGTGAATCAGTCATTTTATTTTCTGTTGGAGTTCATTATTTTTCTAAATAGGCTTGTAATAATTTTATTTCTTATGAAGGAGGACTCACGATGAGAAAATACAAATTATGTATTTTTCTCATCGTGATTTTTCGAAGCAACAGAGTGCCTTGGAACTTGATATCTTTTTAAATTGACAATAACTTCCAATTATCTTTCAGAAAAGGAACAATGTACTGCTTAAGAGTATTACTTAACGAAGCTCCTAAATGTAAATTTACAATTGATAGCTATAATAACTTTTGTCGTAAGGGGTCCACAGACTGATACATAGGCATCTTATATTCACCTGTACAATAATTTAAGTACCCAATTTCTTATGGTAACTCTGAACAGTAGTTGGTTCACAAAATGGGGGAGAGGTGTTGCCACATTAACCAAAATTTAATGCGATATGTAGTCCATAACATGCGATCTCTCCACAGAATTTCAAAATCAAATCCTCAGCAATTGATTATAATTTAATAGTTAATCCACCTTCCAGTATTCCAGGTGAACCGGTTCCTATCACCGAAAAATTTCCCTTCATGTGGATACGGAAAAAGTGAGCACACAAGTTTTTCGTTAGCATACGAAAGGAATTGCTTAAAATTTTCTGAAAATTCGGAATTTTCCATCAACACCTCCTTAAAAGCGGGAATTTACTATTGCTATACAAAAGCAATTGCGGAAAGGTTTCTGGAAATGTAAAATTTTCGCGGAGTACCAGAAATCCGTGAAACTCGTTTTTTTTTGGGGGGGGGGGGGTTCCTTTTTTTTATCTTCATTTCACGAAAAAGTTTGTTTCGTTAATGCACGGTAGGAATGGTGGATAACGGCTCGTGAATTTCAGAAATTTTTACAGTGTGCTTATAGTGTTTAATATACCAAGAAATGCTTTGTTTAGTGCATGCTTAAACTGAGAGAATATTGAGAACAGTGCACCAATGTTGCTTACAAGTCGTATTCTTCCATCCGTTCTTGTCTTTGACAGCTCTGACGAACAGGGTGCGCCCAACTATTCATGGTCAATCATGTTTACCCGATGAAGATTCCTTCTCATACCATGTCCCTGACAGTAGCGGATCTAGAAGTCTCTCGGGCGGGGGAAGGGGGGGGACTCTGACAGACACGGCGCCCAACTATTCATCGTCAATCATATTATTCATGTTTTCCCGCTGAAGGTTCCTCCTCATACAATGCCACAGACTGCAGCTGATCTGGAAGTTCACCTTGGGTAGGGGATGCTCTGACGAACAGAGGGCGCCCAACTATTCATGGTCAATCATGTTTACCCGATGAAGATTCCTTCTCATACCATGTCCCTGACAGTAGCGGATCTAGAAGTCTCTCGGAGGGGAGGAGGGGGGGGTTGCTCTGACAGACAGAGGGCGCCCAACTATTCATCATCAATCGTGTTTTCCCGCTGAAGGTTCCTCCTCATACAATGTCCCTGATAGTGGCTGATATGGAAGTTCATCTTGGGTAAGGGGGTTCTCTGACAAACAGAGGGCGCCCAACTATTCATCGTCAATCATGTTTTCCAGAGTTCCTTCTCATACCATGTCCCTGGCAGTAGCGGATCTGGAAGTTTCTCCGGGGGCGACTGGGGGGGCGGAGTGCTCTGACAGACAGAGGGCGCTCAACTATTAATCGTCAATCATATTTTCCCGCTGAGGGTTCCTTCTCATGCAATGTCCCTGATAGTAGCGGATCCAGAAATTCATCTTGAAGGTAGAGGTTCTGACAGACAGAGGGCGCCCAACTAAGCAGCCAATGTTTTGTTGGGCCATACATTGTCTTTGGTACAGCCTCCCCCAACTCCCTTCTCGACTTTCAAATTTAAGCTCCATACCTTTAAGCTGATTTCCTCAACCTCCATCCTCTTCTGCTAATTGCAGTTACAATTAAAAAATCAATACTATGTAATCAAAAATGCTATCAGTAATGTGGAGTAGAAACCCAAATTCGTTGTTTATGCATTAAGGTTCACTTAATTTTAGGGCTGATTTATGTATACGTTCCTGCTTTTTGTTTCATTTATTTATTTTTTTGAACGAGATCTGCATCTGATTTACCACTTTTTGTTCCTTACAATTACACGAATTCTTGAACTGCAGCTGTGGAATGTCTGTTTCAACTAGTGCATAAATGCTTTTCCCATTTGAAAGTAATTAAATAAAAATTAATTGAAAGTAATTAAATAAAAATTCATAAATTTTCACTACAGTGTTTTTGAAAGTCTGGACATTTTCAATTTTTTTCAAGATTTTTTTCGTAATTATTTTTCTTTTTATGATAGGTAAGTCTTGAAAAATAAAATTATTTTTTTGTATATTTGATTTCTCTTCTGACTGAAAGCACAGACTCTATTACAATTCTAAAATCCACTATTGCAATAAATGTTTTTACAATGGAATGAAATCTTCGATCAGGGGCGTGTTTAGAGGAAGCCAAGGAAGCCTTGCCCCCTCGAAAGTGCATCATTTCTTTGTTAAAATGCGATTTCCATTACAAAAAAAAAGGCTTTAATTTAATAAATATGCATCAACTTACAATAAAAAATAATGCTTTAATTTTTTTCTTCTGTTTTACATTAACTTCTATTTGTCCTGATGGATTTCAAAAACTTCCATTCTCGGTCGCCTCCCCTCCCCGAAACAATTCTATATACGCTGCGGTCCAGAAAACATGTGCAAAAATGTTGTCAATTAATTATTACCTCAACACAAAAACTACAACAATTCGTATACTTGTGTTGATAAGATGTTTAAGCAGGAAACTGTGATGCCGACACATCGTTTATTTCAGGAATAGCGCACCTTGATAATTTTTTTCTAAAAGTGGCCACACAAACGCAGCTTACAAGGCCGTTTATTGATCGCCAGTCCACCACTGGCTGAAAGCTGACATTGAAATCACTACGTCACAGGACGACTGCTGCAAAAGCGTTTGTTTGCCTCAGATAAATGCCCCCCCCCTCCCTTTTTTTTTAATGTCTGGTTTCCTATTTGCAAACTAATAAGTGTATGCAGAAGTTTCTGCCGTTTTAAAGAAAAAGGAGACAGAAAAATCAGGAAACCAGTACACATTTATTCAACGAAATATTGGCCATTAGCATCATTGACCTTTAGCCATTTTTCAGGCAACAAATGCATGCCCCTGTGATAGAATTACTCGGGTTTTGAGCTGAAGAACGCAGTGACGAAATTTTCCACCTCTGGAATTGTGGTGAACCGCGTTGGGCTAGGGCATGTTGCATAGAGCGAAACAGATGAAATTCTAGTGACTGTCCGGGGAGTAAGCAGGGTGCCGTAAAACCTACCAGTGTAACTGTTCAAGGGTTGATTTCGTGGTGGCACCGATATGTGGTCTGGCATTATCGTGTAACAGGATGACCTGGCGGCGTCCTTTATCTGTCCATGGGCGTTTTTGCTCGATTGCGGCGTTCAGTTTCATCAACTGATCGCTATATCGTTGTGCAGTGAATGTTTCGCCCGGTTACAACAGTTCGAAATACAGCACTCCATGCATATCCCACCACACACACAACAGCACCTTTTTCCTGTGGATATCCTGTTTTGCAGTGGATGCTGATGCTATCCTGGGTTGACCCAGGAATGCATGCGTACGGGGTTGTCGCAGTAGACCCATTTTTCATCTCCGATGACAACCTTCCACAAGGAATTCTTCCCTTGAAACCTCTTCAGCAACGACATACAGATGCTCAACCGTTGGCCATCCGTTAAAGTATGCGGAACCCACTTGCGCCGCCCCGGTGGCGCAGTGGTTCTAAGGCGTTGGCCTCTGATCATTCGTCGGAAGGGGTCCGGGTTCGAATCCCGGTCAGGCATGGATGTTGTGTTTGTCTTACGGCACTGGCTCTCTCCCTTCCCTGGAACCAGTGACTCTAAATTAGGGACGGGCGACTGCTTATAGCCCATTGAGTTGCTCACGGTGGTCGTTAAACCTCCAAAAAAAAAAAAAAAAAAAAAAAAAAAAAAAGAACCCACTTGCCAATTTTCTGGATTTTCTGGAAAAGTGGATCAATCAACGCCATACCACAGTCGATTCAGCCATTTTCAAACGTTTCGCCAGTTGCGTGATCGATTGTGTGGCATCCTCATGCAACAGCGATTTCAGTTCCTTGTCTGCGAGTTCCTGCGGCCTACCTGCACGTGGCTTGTCTTCCAAGCTTAGATCCCCTTTCTTCAACCTGGCAAACCATTCTCGACACGTCCGCTCACCCATAACCGTTTCGCCTTACGCCTGACATATTGAACCGTATGCTTCACTCGCACTTTTCTCTAAATTAAACATGAATAACAAACAGTGCCGCAAATGAACTTTATCGACCGCCATGCTTGGCTTCATGTACGAACTGAAAGCACGGGTCGCCAGCCGGTTAGACCCCTACAGCGCCCGCTAGCAGGGGCGGCGGAAACTTTTGCATATCCCTAATATTTTTAGTGTAAAAATATAATTTCAAGAATTACCGAACTTCCATTTGTTCTACGAATTCAAAAATTCTTGATGATCATCTTTTCCGCTCTTCGATTTTGCCCATTTATTCAGTATATCATGAAATACTACTAGCTCATTAGGTTTGTCTTCTGAGGAGGAATTCGAAGTAATTAAAGAGATCATGACGAAACGAAACAGATTTTTCAAATAAATAACATCAAACTAGCGTCTCTATCCCATAATTTAACATTCAAAGCTTCCTGGATGAAATAGATAAGTTGTTTTGTTTTAACTAACAAAAGATAAAGTGTGAAGTAATCAGATCAGTTTTTTGATACAATACCTTATAGCCGTAATAAAGTAGCTTTTAAATGAGGTGAGTTGCGTACGCTTTGCATGAGCTTCTGAATGTGAATGGAATTTTTATCGCAAATAATCGGTTCAATGTAACGCTTTTGGAAACGGGAACCGAAAAAAATAAAAATAAAAAAATGAGAAGGAACCGAAAATCATTTCCCGACTTGAGCTCACTGTTACCAAACTTTCTTCTTTGATAATTTACGGCTTGTGTACTGAACGTGTTCCGAATAAACCGTCCTACAAGTGAAAGTAAGGCTTCGCAGAATGAGTGCATGGTGCTCATCTCAAACATCCGCAAAAAACATTTTCTTGACATGTCATTTGTAATAGCTTAAAATTGCCTACTCTGCTGAAAAAGCTTGAAGCTGTGTATTCGAAGATCATAAATACTGCCCGCCTTTGGACGTAGTCGGAAATAAAACTTCTCTTTAGTAGAGCCCAGTATGACAACTGATATTCTTTTTCCGTCCACGATTCACAGAAGCTGTTTCCACTAAATTTCTGGACAATCAAGTTTTTTTTTTTTGCAGCAGCAGTTATTTCACAACACAAATTCTAGTGACTGAACCACTCCATCTGCGTTTTTCCTTCCTCAATGTTCTCTTTTTTTATATTTCCGGGTTGAATGACTATACCGGGGACAACTCTAGGGGTTTTAGACTGCCGTCCGTCCCTAATTTAGGGCCTTTGGTTGCAGAGCAACTCAATGGGCTATAAGCAGTCGCCCGTCCCCAACTTATGGCCATTAGTTTCAGGGAAGGGAGAGAACCAATTCCATAAGACAAACACAACATCCATACTTCACACGGATTTGAACTCTGACCCATCTCTGACGAATAGTCAGAAGCCAGGTTTGTTAGAACACTACGCCAACGAGCAAGCGCACCTGAATTGCTGTGCTGTATGTTTCGACTCCACTTTACAGCAGTCTTACAGAGTATCTTCTTGGGCTTCTTACTTTTTTTTTTTTGATTGGAGGTTTAACGACCACCGTGAACAACTCAATGGGCTATAAGCAGTCTCCCGTCCCTAATTTAGGGTCACTGGTTCCAGGGAAGGGAGAGAGCCAGTGCCGTAAGACAAACACAACATCCATGCCTCACCGGGATTCGAACCCGGACCCCTTATGGACGAATGATCAGAGGCCAGCGCCTTAGACCACTGCACCTCCGGGGCGGCCTTCTTACATTACTCATCACTTGCTCTTGCCTCTGGTTTTGATTTTCTCCAATTTTGCATGCATTCATTCTGCGAATTCCGCGGCATTGCCGAAAATGTTAACTCGTTCACACGTAAACAATTTTCAAAATGTTTAGTTTAAACCACTGCGATACGCAGTGGTCTAAGCGATGGCCTCTGATCATTCGTCTGAAAGGGGTCCGGGTTCGAATCCCGGTGAGGCATGGATGTTGTGTTTGTCTTACGGCACTGGCTCTCTCCCTTCCCTGGAACAAGTGACCCAAAATTAGGGACGGGCGACTGTTTATAGCCCATTGAGTTGCTCACGGTGGTCGTTAAACCTCTAATAAAAAACACTGCGATATGTTTTTTTTTATACATATATTTGAATAGATCTCGTCGAGAGCTTTAAAACGATACCACGCACAGTCGTTTTGCACTCACGGTTGTCCAGATAAACCGTGATATTGTCAAAAATGTTTACCGGTTCATAAAAAAATAATTGTTTTAAATGTTCACTTCAAACCACTGCGAAATGTTCTTCGTATATTTGAATAGATCTCGTCGATTCTTAAGCAATATGACCGCTAATCTCTCTTTAAAATATCTGATTGTTCTTTCCCAACACATGATTAACACTTCTTTCGAAAGCAAATTCCATTTACTTCAATACATCTAGTCATTCCTGCGCCGTTCATTGTCTTACGGATGATTTTCTCTCGACAAATTCTGGAAATATTATATCAAACGAAGTGCACCCATTGCGTTTCACGATTGATCGAAATCTCTTTCCCTTCCAAACTCAGCTTCCTCTGTAACCGCCAACAAATCATGGCGGTCTGTAAGGACAGGCGGGATAGAGCGTGAGAACGAAGCATCGTCTCCGACAGTCAGCAAGATTAAAACGCCAATAGGCGTACGGAGCTTTATCGTAGAATACGGATCTAACAAAGGAAAGAGAAAGCAAGTAAAGCACATTCTCGGAGTAATTTTCGTCGTTATTAAAATAATTGATTCAAAGATCGGTAAGCGTTCAATCGGCGCAATAACGCACAGTAATTATATTGCCATTGTCACACTGCTAATTTCGGGGAGTTTTCGTGAATGTAGTTCTTTTAGTGTTGCCTGATACTCCACTATGCGTGGACCCTTTCGAAGGGTATTGAGCTCGCACGAGCACCACGAAAGCCTGTGCATCGTAACGATCGCAGGGACAAATGGCCTTGTGACGCTCCAGTGCTCTCAAGTTCTACTGCATTACCATTGTCTTCCATTAGTTTATTATGAGGTGGATTTTGTATTTCACCTTTGAGAATATTATACAAAAGACTTTCTGCAACCAGAAAGCCATATCATACAAATCATCCAAGAAGCCATATCATAAAAAGACTTTCTGCAATTATTGTAGAATGTCATATCATACAAAGACTTTCTGCAATTATTGTAGAATGTCATATCATACAAAGACTTTCTGCAACTAGAAAACCATATCGTACAACGACTTTTTGCAACTATTGTAGAAAGCCATATCATAAAAAGACTTTCTACAAACGGAAAGTCACATTTCATACAAAGACATTCGGCAACCAGAAAGCCATATCGTACAAAGACAATCTGCAACCAGAAAGTCATATCATGCAATGGCTTTCTGGAACCATAGCAGTCAAAGACTTTCTGCAAACAGAAAGCCATATCAAAAACTTTCTGCAACCAGAAAGCCATACTATACGAAGACTTTCTGCAATCAGAAAGTCACACCATACGAAGACTTTCTGCAACCAGAAAGCCATATCACACAAAATACTTTCTTCAGTCAGAAAGTCATGTCATACAAAAGACTTTCTTCAACCAGAAAGCCATATACAAAACAATTTCAGCAACCAGAAAGCTATATCATACAGACTTTCTACAACCAGAAAGCCATATCATACAAATCATCCAAGAAGCCATATCATAAAAAGACTTTCTGCAATTATTGTAGAATGTCATATCATACAAAGACTTTCTGCAATTATTGTAGAATGTCATATCATACAAAGACTTTCTGCAACTAGAAAACCATATCGTACAACGACTTTTTGCAACTATTGTAGAAAGCCATATCATAAAAAGACTTTCTACAAACGGAAAGTCACATTTCATACAAGGACATTCGGCAACCAGAAAGCCATATCGTACAAAGACAATCTGCAACCAGAAAGTCATATCATGCAATGGCTTTCTGGAACCATATCAGTCAAAGACTTTCTGCAAACAGAAAGCCATATCAAGAACTTTCTGCAACCAGAAAGCCATACTATACGAAGACTCTCTGCAATCAGAAAGTCACACCATACGAAGACTTTCTGCAACCAGAAAGCCATATCATACAAAACACTTTCTTCAGTCAGAAAGTCATGTCATACAAAAGACTTTCTTCAACCAGAAAGCCATATACAAAACAATTTCAGCAACCAGAAAGCTATATCATACAGACTTTCTACAACCAGAAAGCCATATCATACAAATATTTTCTGCAACCATAAAGCTACGAAAGGACCAAAGGTAGTTTTCATTGCTACCTTTCGTCCTTTCCGTAGCTTATCATTAGTTGTCAATGGGCACCTCAAGCATCTGGGCCCTAGTGCAACTGCACCTCCGCGTCCTATGCCACTGAGCCCACACTTATGTTTTGCCGACTAGGTGTTGCTGAGTTGTTTGGGGTACTGGCGTGTGACAATTTATTTAAGGTGGTCCCCTGTTTGAATCCCGTATGAGGGATTGGTGGTGTGTTCGTTTTATGGCTTTAATTTTGTTCATCGCCAGTAACATATGGACGTAAATTTGGGAAGGGCAAATGATAAGAGCACTTAGAGTTGCTCACGATGGTCAATAAACCTCGAGACGAAAAAACAAATTACGCTTATTGGACTCAAATACACAGTCCAGTCAAACATTTATGACTACCTCCTGTTAGTATGAGGTATGACCTCCTCGTGCCACCAATACCGCAGGTATACGGCGTAGCATTGATTCAGTGTGTCCCCTGAACATTTCTGTAGGGACCATGCAGACACAAGAGATTCTCGCAGATCATCAAGATTCATTGGTGGTGGATTCATACGTCAAACCTATTGACTAAGATATTCCCACAGACGGATTGATATCCGGCGAGTACGGTGGCCAGGATGGTAAGATTAGGTCACTGGAATGCTCCTCCTCGAACCATTCTGGTACACACATAGCAACATGGCAAGGGGCCGTATCTTGCTGGTAGCAACCCATGTCATCGGGGTAGACAGTCATCATCAATGGGAACACCTGATCAGCCACAATGTATTGGTAGCCAGAAGCATTCATTGTGCGATGGAGGTAGATGATTGCTGCCAATGATTCCCAGCAAAACAAGGCGCATACGTGCACATTGCCACTTGGTGCCTGTTTCTTCTCGTGTATCGTGTCGGGATGGTTTCTGTGAGCAGTGCTGCGCCGTACTCTCCATCGACCATCCACACGATAAAGCAGGAAGCGTGATACGTCTGGAAAGGAGACTTTATTCAGATGCTAAATCACGCCGTAGTCGCTGATATCTGGCCGTCGGCAAGGGTGCCTTGAGAGGACGAAGGCCGCGGAGACCCATAGAGAGCAGAGTTCGATACGCTCCTCGATGCTCGTGCATTAAATGCGTTGACCAGTTGTTCCACTGCGACCCTTCTGTTGGATCGTAATAGTCGGGATAGCCATCACATCCCACGGTAATCAGTTCTCCGTGGGCGTCCACTATTACCCCGATTAGTTTAGATCTTGCCGATTTTCTTCCATTTCTGTACACTTTAACAACTGGACCAAGTGAATAGTCCAGAAATTGGCCGTTTCTCTAATGCTACCACCCTTCAGTTGGTAGCCAACAAAAATTATCTTTTCAAGCTCTCTTAGGTCAGGTCTTTTACCCATTTCCACGAGAAATTGCCTACCATGCGTGAGTTCGTGTCCTTTTAAATGCCTTACGTGATTTACATATGTTGCTACGCATACCATCTGGCTGTTGGTTACGGTTCCTTCTTACATCAGGAGTGGTTCTAATTTTTTGACTGGACTGTGTATGCAGTGCTTAACCATTGATATTTGGAAACCTGCTTGTGAATAAATAAGTTTTATATAGAGAAAATATAATGTGTGTTGAAACCTATGGCTTTTATGATGGCATCTAGTATTCGTAGAATACTCACCACAAGTCTCTGTAAATGTTCGTTTCCGGCTTTCAAAGGGGTGACCAGTGCAGCAGTCCAAATTTCAGACGTCCAAACCGATATGTAACAAAGTTAGGACTATGGCATGGTGTGTTGCCATGCTGAATACGGTATGGTCCTTTCCCAATGTACTGAAACAACGTCAGCTGTGCATAATGGACAAGAAGATCTAAGTAGAGCTCAGCGTTCATGGATTTGCCCAAAACGACTAACGGATCCAAGCTGTACCCAGAGTACCACCTCCTTATCACCACGCTGCTTTCACCAAAATCCATTGTTTTAATGATAAAGTCCGGGACGCAACTTTTCCCCGGCATCCGGCACACAGGGCCGCACCCAGGGGAGGGATGGGAGCCCGACTTGCGTTTCCTTTTGCCTGTCCTAGCAACACCCACTACAGTCCAGTTCCCGACCTGTTTTATATCGTTTGCCCGACCTCAATCATTTGTCGCCTCTCCTACCTTTTCTGCCTGGCTAGGGCCTGTCGGCACACCCAGGAACGACCGTCAGACTAGAAGTCTGTGTCATGTGACTCGGCAGTCCAGAGCACAGCTTTCCATTTGATCTACAGAATGATTGTAAACTTCTCCAATAAAACAAGAGGGGCGATTGTACATAACAAAACGAACAATATTTGCAATGAAACTTAGGGCTGCGTTCCACTCCTAGTACCAGAAAAGAGCACGTTCGAAAAACGTCCAGCAGACACACGGAGTTCCAACCAGTGCCTGAGAAGCACAAGATGCAAATGAGGTGAGCTGAACACGTGCGTAGACGATGAAGAGCAAACATTTAAAACGCAGCCAAACCCGTTCAGCTATATTACAGTGCGAACATCACATGAGAATTGACGTATACTTCTGACCGGCGCAGTGTAAAGTGTGTTCCTGGAGCAAGTGCTTGCCGGTCTGTTGTAGGATGTTCAGCTCACCACACGGAGGAACATGTGGTTTATGCATGATGGGGCCATAGCACACTTTGTTTGCCACCGAGGTCTTTCCTAAATGCGACATATCCCGGGCTGTGAATTGGACGCGGTGGACCTGTGGCTTGGCCTCCACGCTCCCCGGACCTTAATTCACTGGACTTCTTCTTCTAAAGGGCACACGAAAACATTGGTGTAAGAGACACCTGTGGACTCTCTGAAAGATCTCGTCACGTGAATCGCTGTTGCTGCTGACAAGATCAACACCACACCGGGAGTTTACGAGACTGTACGACAGTCCTTCATTTTTGCCGCCCCGGTGGCGCAGTGGTCTAAGCGATGGCCTCTGATCATTCGTCCGTAAGGGGTCCGGGTTCGAATCCCGGTGAGGCATGGATGTTGTGTTTGTCTTACGGCACTGGCTCTCTCCCTTCCCTGGAACCAGTGACCCTAAATTAGGGACGGGCGACTGCTTATAGCCCATTGAGTTGCTCACGGTGGTCGTTAAACCTCAAAAAAAGTCCTTTATTCGCCGGTGTGGGCTGTGCAACGACGCCCTTGGACTCTAGTTTAAGCAGCTCCTTTGAGTCACTCTCCGATGAGATTGGAATTGTGCAACTCATAAATTAGGCATGTCTCTTTGTTTTGACTGTTGAAGGCTCAACGTGGATATGTAACTATACGTTTTTCTGGCACTAGGAGTGGAATGCGGCCCTAGGTTCCATTGCAAATATTGTTTGTCTTGATGTGTACTATCACCCCTCTTGTTTTGTTGAAGGAGTTTACAATCACCATGTGCAGTACAAGAACGACGTTCTTCACACGACGCTAATCTGCGTGCGGCGTGAGTTCAAGTGATTAGCGGATTGTGGATGGATGCTTGACCTTGTTAACCCATGTCGTTCAACGTCCTGTGAATTATACTACTAGTCTCAAGAGTTTCGCATATACACTGCTGGCCACCCAAAATGCAGCACCAAGAAGGAAGCATCCGATTGGCCTGAAATTCGCAGCATGCGTCGCCCGCGAGAGGACATGCAAACGATTAGCATTGCAGGGCAAATGCAAATCATGTGCGCCCGTCAAGCTACCGAGAAGCACTATAAGAAGGGTGCACAGAAGGCTGGGTGTAAATAGTGGAAGTGTGTTGTGCTGCCGGACCTGTGCTTGGGAAGCTTCCTGATTCCTCGTCGCAGAATACGACAGTCATTCCAGCCCATTTCAGAGTTCGACAGAGGACGAATAGTGGCTTATCGCGACAGCGGTTTATCGTACCGAGACATCGGCGCCCGTGTGGGACGACATCCAGCCACAGTGAGGCGAGTATGGATTCGGTGGGTGCAGGAGGAACGGACGGACCGACGCGAGGGATTGTCGCAGCCGTGGCACACCACCGAACGAGATAACCGGCATGTTGTGTGGCGGGCATTGACGGCTCGCACCGCCCCATCACAAACGTTAGCGCAGGAATTAGGGTGTGTTGCGCAACAACCTGTGTCATCACGTACCGTTCGACGTCGTCTGCAGGAGCGGGGACTTGTCGCACGGCGCACATTGCTCCGATTACCATTGACGTTACACCACCGGCGAGTGCGGCGGCAGTGGGCCGTTGAGCGCCGTACCTGGACTACGGAATGGCACGACATTGTCTTCTCCGACGAATCCCGCTTCTGCCTGTAACACCACGATGGTTGGATCCGCGTGTGGCGGCACCGTGGCGAGAGACTGTATGACGCCTGCATTATGCATCGCCATATCGGTCCGTCGCCTGGCATTACGGTTTGGGGCGCAATTGGATATGACACCCGCACCCCTCTGGTACGCATCGCCGGTACACTCAACAGCCACCGCTACATCTCCGACGTTTTGGAGCCTGTAGTCCTCCCTTACCTGCAGGACCTGCCAGCGGCCACGTTTCAACAGGACGATGCGTGCCACGTGCAACATTTCTTCACGGCCCACCAGGTGTCACTGCTGCCGTGGCCTGCCTGTTCTCCTGATATGTCGCCCATCGAAGACGTCTGGTCGCTGATCGGCAACCGAGTGGCCCGGCAAGCCCCACCTGCGGCTACGCCTGATGAACTGTGGCAACGTATCTAAGCAGCCTGAGCTGACATACCCCAAGCCCACATCCAAAGCCTCTAAGCCTCTTTCGTTTGATGCCGCGGCGTGTAGCGGTCGGTTATTGCCAGCCATAGGGGGGGGGCACACGAACTATTGATGTCTGCATGTTCCGCGAGTCGCACGGGCCTGTAAGCTCAATCGTTTCATCTTTGTATCTGTTGTTATGTGTCCAGTAAATCTGGCGTTGCTATCTCGTGTCCTTTTTGGTGTTGCGTTTTGGGTGGCCAGCAGTGTAGTTTAATCTTTTAATAGGCTTTGTACTTGAACCAAATGGTGCCTCACATTTTTTTGCCCTCCCTAAATAGAAATATTCATATACCGCTTAGGTTTTGCGAAAGTTACGACAAAATAATTACTTCTCCAGACCCCGTCTGTCTCATCAGTACCCATCATAATGAAGTCTCACTTGTGATAAGCACTTGCTTTTAAGTCCTTGATTCTCTGTTCCACCACCCAAGGCACGATGGGGAAGGGCTAGTCATGCTGACACAATCATCGTGCCTCTGGGTAGAAGCAGGTGACTCACACACCTTTTGTTTCCTTTCTTAGGTTTCATGCCCATGTTATAATCCCTTTAGCAGATAATCAGTCAAAAGGGAGCATTGTAAATAAACGTAAGCCAAGTCGATGACTCTACCTGCACCGTCTAATTACAAACTCATTAAGGTGCATTATGTAGATCACATGTTCGCCAACGCGAGGTTTTGGGACAGAATCCTTTATTGATATCTAGAAAAACAAGTACATGCACCTTAATGAATGAGGTACTTGTTCGCCAACTGATAGACTTGTTCGCCAACGCGAGTTTTTGGGACAGAGTCCTTTATTGGTATCTAGAAAAACAAGTACATGCACCTTAATGAATGAGGGTCTCATGCAATCCCTCTCACAAAGAAATCAGTAATAAAATCACAAAATACACAGTAATATTTACATGGTCCGCAGGACTAGGGCCTGTGCTGCGGTGATGATTCCGGGCCAGAGTCATCGATTACCCATCGGTCAAAAGACCAACTTACACTGATTGCCCCTCGGTCAAAAGACCAACTTATCGATTACCCCAAAGCAGATAAAAATAGTAAGTTTCAGTGAGCTCTTTAAAGATTACCCCTCGGTCAAAAGACCAACTTTCATCGATTACCCTTCTGTCAAAAGACCAACTTACATTGTTTTTACATGGTCCGAAGGACTAGGACCTGTGCTGCAGTGATGACTCCGGGCCAGAGCCATCGATTACCCCTCGGTCAAAAAACCAACTTACACTGCGCACGAGAGCGACGTGCCTCTGAATCAATCCTCAAACGTTTAACCATAGTTGACACTGTTTTTAATCTGCTCTAGTTCCCTTAAAAGACTGGGACAGTTCTTGCTGAAGCGGGCGACGTCCGACTTCGATCGGAACTTTGCATTCGCAGCAGAGCAGTTGTTGCAGTTTGGCGTGGTACCACATTTGTGATGCAGGTGCTGTAAATAAACACCTTAATTGACCATTTTAAATAACAAAACTAAGCGGAAAGCAACGCTTTTTTTTTTCAGGTCCACTCGTTCCAGCCGCGTCCGTCCGGCACCCTTCTTAGACAGCGGATATATTCGTTCAAGCTGATTTCAGCCCATTTTGCTAGCTCCGAGTTAATTCGTTCCAGTCGGTTAAAGGGTTAAATCTGGATTTGAGGTAAACTGATTTGCTGCGGGTAGATAAGCTCCCCTGTTGGCTTCGAATATTTGCAAGGTTATTTTTAGAAAGATTCAGCTCCAGTTTGCTGTCGTTTGCACATCACATGACCAACCGCTGACCTAGGGATCTTCAATGCAGCTGAAAAGTCACGTCCGGAGCAATTGCTTACGTGGCACCCTATTACCAAACCGCTCTGGAAATCAGTTAACTCAATAGATCGAAGTGTCTTGCATTCATAGTCCCTCTGCCTCATCATATCAATACGAGCATGTAGGTCTATGGAGTGGTGCTTGCGTAAGACAATTAACTATGAAAAGAGAGGTGTCCGAATATCAATGGCAAGGCGACGTATGCAATGCTGGTAAGTGATACAAAAAAAAAAACGTTTTGTGCGTATGGCACACTAGACAAAAAATTATTCGAGAAGTGGCGATTTAGATCATTCTTCCTTTACTGGATCACGAAAATCGCATATTTTTTTGGAAAGAATCCAATTATTTTTAACTTTCCTTCCTTAAAGTTTTAATGTCTTCATAAACGTAACTTGACTAACAGGGTTAAAAATAAATCCATTGTGAACTTTTGATTTATATAGGTATTCAAGTTTCCTTTAAGATTTCAACCATTGTCCTACTAGGTCGTTACTCATCTGCAGTAGAGATATATTAATGAAAACCCTGCTAGCAACCTTGTCCGTGGATTTTCTGAGATGACCTTTCATAGCACAAAGCGCAACTGAATGCAATGATGCTCTAAACCCCCTGAGGCAGTCACACCACTTTTCCACGTTAATCGTCACGTCCTTGTCTGGTTTCGGACTTCTAATTGTAGACTATGACACCGCAAAAACACTTCAGCGATTTAAACCAGACATTCAACTTCAGATAGGAAAGACTAAAGCTTCAGATCCTGTGCTCTGATCAGCTAAAAGGAAAAACCGTTTTAATATTTATTTCTGTGTCATCAGCATCAAAATTCATTGCGGATACCAGTCCGGATATGAATACGCGGAAGTTCACCTGCTTTTACAGCTGTCAGTCAAGAATAATATAAAACACAAAGATTATAGTCCTGGAAATGGGGAACGATATTCTTTACAGAAATGGTAGACACCCAAACAGACGCATTCAGATCTGGAGAGAAACAAAAAACAAATCACATCTCCTTTTTAGGTCGTCTTTTGATGAATGTCTATCCAGTTGAGGATCTAGAAGTTCACGGAAGGGAGATGGGGGCACTCCAATCTGAAAAAAAGAGAGAGAGACTTTGTGGAGGGTATACGCACACGCACACATGACTAGGCCTTTTAAAAAAAATTTATTAAAAAATTGTTCTAAATTTTTAAATCACAAACTACAAAAGAGAGCTGAAAAATCAGCAATATTTTTATAACGTTCAACTTCACGCTTTTTCAGGAAACTAGCCTGATGCTTTTTAAAACATCCGACTACGTTGAAAAGGCCGTTTTGAGCAGAATTTCGCATTTTTTTAAAGAATTCATTCATTTCAAAGCAACATTCTTTAGAATTTCAAAACTGCCTTTGTTTCTTGTCTACGATGAATAGAAACATATCAATTATTATTTCGAAACACAGCTGTCAAAAGGACCGGAAGCACTTTAAAAGCCCCAACTTTGGAAGTAATTAGGTTTGTCTTGCTAATTTTGCATAAAATAATAGTTAAAACTAGCAAATATTTATTTTTATATAGGTTTACAGATCCGGTAACACTTTGGTTGCATTAATTTGATGCAATTTATGTTTACGTTGAAACTTTGTATTTTAAACTTTAAATGCATTTTTTGAAGAATGAGATTTTCGTTCCGAACTCGTTACGAAAAACCTAATAACTGGAAAAGTTACGTAAATAATTGATGAAACTTAGTATACTTCTTTCTTTCAATGTTGTGCGTGCAATGAACTAAAAGTTCTAATATACACTGACGGGGAAAAAAAAAATCCCAACACCACGAAAAAATAGTTGTAGAGGAATGAAATGGCGGCAATACATTTGTATAGGTAACATATTTAATCGATTAAGGTTTCAAGATCACAGCGTAATGTAAGCGCGAGAAGAGCCATTTTAAATGTGAAATGCTGGTACATTAATAACCGGTGTAACCGCCAGAATGTTGAATGCAAGCACGCAAACGTTCATGCATTGTGTCGTAAAGGTGCTGGATGTCAGTTTGTGGGATGGAGTTCTATGCCTGTTGCACTTGCTCGGTCAATACAGGGACGGTTAATGCTGGTTGGGGTGACGCTGGAGTTGTCGTCCAATGATGTCCCATACGTGCTCGATTGGTGAAAGATCTGGTGATCTAGCAGGCCACGGCAACATGTCTACACTCTGTAGAGCATTTTGGGTTACAACAGCGGTATGCGGGCGAGCGTTATCCTGTTGGAAAGCACCCCATGGAATACTGTTCATGAATGGCAGCACAACAGGTTGAATCACCAGACCGACGTACAACTGCGCCGTCAGGGTGCGTGGGATAACCAGGAGAGTGCTCCTGCTGTCATAGGAAATTGCTCCCCAGACCATAACTCCAGGTGTAGGTCCAGTGTGTCTCGGCCGCAGACAGGTTGGCTGCAGGCGCTCACCTGGCCTCCTTCTAACCAACACACGGCCATCACTGGCACCCAAGCAGAACCGGCTTTCATCAGAAAACACAACAGATTTCCACTATGTCCTCCAATGAGCTCTAGCTTGCAACCACTGACGTCGCAAACGGCAGTGGTTTGGAGTAAGTGGATTGCACGCTACAGAGCGTCTGGCTCGGAGCTGTCCTTCAAGTAACCGATTTGTAACAGTTAGTTGTGTCACTGTGGAAGCAACTGCAGCTCGAATTGCTGCCGCAGACGCGGTACGATGCGCCACGGCCATACGCCGTACACGGCAGTCTTCCCTCTCAGTAATGCCACGTGGCCGACCGGAACCCGGTCTTCCTGAGGCAGTACCATCCCTTGACCACCGCTGCCAACCATCATGCACAGTGGCTACATTCCTGCCAAGTCGTTCTGCAATTTTGCTGAACGAAATTCCGCCTTCTCGTAGCCCTATTACACGACCTCGTTCAAACTCCGTGAGCTGTTGATAATGGCTTCTTCGTCTTCTTAAAGGCATTGTTGACTAACATCAACACCCTACGTCGAATCTCAACCATAACTAACGCTCACGAACGTTACAGCGCGTATTTACAGCAAACCTGCTTTGCATGTTCCGAGAGGGTTACTAGCGCCACACGTATGCGCCGAGCGCGAAATTTGCATAGACGTCATCTTACAGATGTACTCTCACCGCCTACCAACTGTCGTTTATCTAACCCAACCCCTGCCGCCCCGGTGGCGCAGTGGTCTAAGGCGTTGGCCTCTGATCATTCGTCCGTAAGGGGTCCGGGTTCGAATCCCGGTCAGGCATGGATGTTGTGTTTGTCTTACGGCACTGGCTCTCTCCCTTCCCTGGAACTAGTGACCCTAAATTAGGGACGGGCGACTGCTTATAGCCCATTGAGTTGCTCACGGTGGTCGTTAAACCTCCAAACAAACAAACAAAAAAACCCCAACCCCTTCTTATTGTTGGGATTTTTTTTTCGTCAGTGTATGTAAGTTTAAACTTAAGTTAGCCGCCCCATTTGCGCAGTGGTCTAAGCGCTGGCTTATGTCCATTCGGCCAAGTGGGTCCGGGTTTGAATTCCGATGGAGCGTAGATGTTGTGTTTGTTTTACGGCACTGGCTCTCTCCCTTCCCTGGAACCAGTGACCCTAAATTAGAGACGAGTGACTGCTTATAGCCCATTAAGTTGCTCATGGTGGTCGTTAAACCTTCAACCAAAAACAAAAAAATAAAAAAAAACTAAGTTATAGCTATTTACATTCAAAATAGTGAAGAGAAGAAATGTTTCGAAAATTGACACTAATGCATAAATGAAAGACTATCTCTCAACACTGTTTCGGAATATCACATAAGTTTTAGTTCACTGTATGGAAAATAGTCAACACATATACTGATGAAAAACGGCTGTAGTACATCCGCAACTTTTGTATTTGCAGCGTTTCCGGGAAACGACTGGTTTCATTAAATTGTTTCGAAAATTTTCCAATTTCCTGAAAATTTATTGTAACGACTCTCTCTCCTTCTAGCTCTTACTCGACATACACTCATTGTCATAAAAATCCGAGCCCCAAGAATAAACCGTGCGATTAACGCGAAACTCTGCGAATAGGTACAGAAAGGGAAGGCATGCAATTACTGTATTTTAGTTTCGTGCGATTCCGTATGCCCGCGCATCCATGACTGGCGCTGCAATCGCAATCCTTGGGGCTTATAAGGTGCCGCGCAGGGGACTCCACATGCGTGCCGAAGTGCGCGGTAAGAGTCAGGTAAGATCCCTGAACGATAGACATGCCGAGGAGCCGCCGTAGGTGTGCGTAGGAGTAACTGACGGAGTTTGTACGAGACCACATCGTCGGGATGAGAGAGGCAGGGTGGCCGGCGCGCCGAATCGGCAGCCATTTAAGCAGGTCGGACAGTACGGTGCGATCGTGTTGGGATCAATGTACACGGAAGGCACCCAGACACGGCTGACTGGCCTCGGACGACCCAGACACACCACCAGCAGAGACGACCGTGGGGTCGTGAGAGCGGCACGCATAGATGCAACGACGTTCTTGTCCAATATCTAGAGACATATGGCGGCTGTACAAGGGACACCTGTGTCCGCCAAAGCCATTTCCAGACGCCTGGCAGAGGCGAATCTGCACTCTTGACGGCCCTTACGTTTTTGTGCCATTAACACCTGACCATCGTCAGCGTTGATTCCCGTGGTGTCAGCAGCGAGTAACGTGGAATGTTACGGACTGGCGATGTACAGTGTTCAGCGACGAATCCCACTTCTGTATGGTAACGAACGACCACCGCGTTAGAGTGTGGAGTACCGCAGGTTAGCACTACGATCCCTACCTCACTGTACAGCGGCAAACGTCCCGAAGTGCAGGCGTGATGGTCTGGAGAGCCTTCGCGTATGGCAGCCGTACTTCTCTCGCAGTGATCCGAGAGACGTTGACAGCCCAACGCTACGTGAAGGAGATCCCGCGGGACCATGTAGTGCCTTTCCTGGAGGGCCGGCCCGGAGCTATTTTTCAACAAACTGCCCGTCCCGTACATGGCTCGGGTTTTCCAGGACTGTCTACGTTATGGTTCGACGCTTCCGTGGCCTGCCAGATCGCCTAATCTCTCGCCGATCGAGCGCGTGGGCGACCAGATGGGACACCAGCTTTTTCCATGTCCCAGTGTTCGTGATTTAGAGCGTCAGTTGCAAGACGTGTGGGACAATCTCTCCCAGGATATCACACGGCGTCTCTTTGACCACATGCCGGACCGTATCACCGCATATATCCGAGCACGAGGCGGTCCGACGCGATACTAACGCTGACCGGAATGTGTACCGTGTGACCACAAGAAATCCACCTGCTGCTGTGATATTTTAATCACTTCTGTTCTTGGTATGTGCCATCTGACGACTAAAATATCATTTCAATCCAACGCCTCCTTCTTGGTGCGCGGATTTTTATTGCAATGAGTGTAGATCCCATCGAGAGCCGTCGTATAATTTTGCTGATTCCTTCTCAAAAGACTTATTGCTTGAGAAATAAAAAAAATATAGAATCTGGAACCTTTGTAACAAAAACATACAGTTTATTCCGCTAAAGCGTGGGGCTTGGGACTTTTCGAAGGGCTGGTAAATGGAATAATCCATTGACTTGGTCGCCATCTGCTGCTATATGGGCCCTAGACCGATGCCGTTTTCCCGTACACTAACGCCAAAACTCACCACACTCTTCGAAATCATCTCGTTCTCCCTAATTGACATGACAAGACGTCTCTCTCAAAGCATTAGGTCCCGTCTGCCTCCCTTCGACTTCCAAAGGTGACTCCTCTCTTAGAACTTCGGAAAATTTCCACTACCCATTTAAACAGAATTCAAAGTTAATTTAACCAACAAGGGGCTACCGGCCACATCCTTAAACCCGTGTTTCACTTATTAAATCGCACTCCAGATAATCCACAATGTCAATACACTTCAAATACTTATGTACTTCGTCGATTTTACAAGACTGTCTTCAGGCCAGTGCTTACCTACTCCTCTCCCATCTGGATAGGTATTAGTAGGAATCGGCGAGAGAAAATCGAGAGGGTGCAGTGCCGAGCACTTCGTATGACCCTTGGGTCTCCCATCTGGATCCCTTCACTTTGGTCATGATATAGTCCACTCTTTTCATTTTCCTTATCCACAAGTTCCTCTTCTAATCTCTCCTGGTTACACCAAGAACGCATCTCCCCATGCTTCTTTCAGTTGGCTGCAGTCTTTGTATGTCTTTTTTTAGTTAAGGTCCATATCTCTGCTCCATACGTAAGCACTGGCAAGGTGCATTGCTTAAAGACTTTTCTTTTAAGACATAATGGTGTACTGCTCTTACAAATTGTACTGTTTCTTCCAAAAGCTCTCCATGCAAGTTTTATGCGTCGATTAATTTATTCATTAATGTGTCTCTCACTTGATAGATCAGATCAGATCATATGTAGATGATTTTAGGAAGGGAGTGTCTGACCATAGGTCTTAAACAACCCTTGGAAATAGGAAGCTAGTAGATTTGGGCTAGAGTGTCCGATAGGAAAGTGACACGGAAGCGAGGTAGAAAGGGGGAGGAAGACGCCCTTATTTATTACCGGGGGGCCAGTATCCGGGGTCCGACGGCTTAACCTGCCCATCCGACGCACGGCAGGTATTTTGTGGTTCGAACGTTCGTACCTGCCCAGGATCGAACCTGAGGTTATCTCCATGGCAGTCGCGAACGCTAACCACTAGGCCACCCGCGTCCCCTTTCACTTGATATATGCTGCCCAAGATAAATGTAGGTATCGGTTATCTCTAGCTTTTCCCCATCAATCGATACGGTATCGGTCCATCTTTGGCCTTAATGTATGCGCACTGACCCTTCGAGACACGCTTTCGACAAGATTTTGGATCACAGCGATAGGTATGCGCTTCCATTCAGTACATAATGCTGCCGCTAACTGTTGCTTAGTAGTACGCCTAGGTTCCAAACTTCTTATACGGCGCTCTAATTTATCCTACAGGTGTTCTATGGGATTAAAATCAGGGCTCTGTGCTGGCCAGTCCGCTCACGATACGGAATTATCGTCAAACCACGCCGTAGCATTCCTTGCTTTACCGCTCGGTGCATTATCCTGCTGGTACCAACAAGGCTCGGCTCTATAGTATTGCCACAGAGTTGGTAGGGCATAATTGTCCAGAATATCGAGGTAGACGTGCTGGTTAACAGGTTTGTCCACGATAACCAATGGGCCGGGACCATACCACGATAAACACCCCCACACGAGTACACTGCCAGCTCCAAACTTGACCGTAGGAACAGTACACTGTGGTAAATAGCGTTCCGCCTGCTGCCGCAATACCCACACACGTCCATCAGACTGATGGATCGTGCATCTGGATTCATCAGTTAATAGGACCTGTTTCCATTGATCTACTGTCCACGATAAAGGTTCTTTACACCATGCTAAACGACGAGTAGCATTCCGAGAGGAGATGAAAGGCTTGTGAGCAGCCGCATGACCAGGGTAACCCATGGAATGAAGTTATCTATGAATGGTACGTGTACATACACAGGTTCCAGCATTTTGACTCACTTATACACTGAGGTCTAGGGCAGTACTCCGTTGATTAGCTGTAACGACTCTCCTGAGGCTTCTACGTCCTCTATCACTGATTTTCTTTGGTCAGCCGGTACGTTTTGCTGCTTCAGATACGCCACGTGTCTTCCACTTATTTAATACATCCAAAACAGTTGACTTGGGCATGTTTAAACGCCTCTCGGTTTCTCTTATTAACAATCCACTAATATAACACCCAACAATCTTTCTTTTCTCAAAGTCAGTTCTCTCCCGCCACAAAATTTTCACTCAACCTCACAGTGCGATATGATCGCGGTCAGCTGCAGGCTTGTTTTTACACCGTTTGCGTTGTACCGAGCATTTTAACAACGCAGCGGATCCGTTCATTTGCTTTGGAAGGGTGTCCGGTGACTTTTGTCAATACAGTGTATATAGCAAACGGTAGATTTCAATGGTGTTAAGGGTGCATTTAACTTACTTCGTTTTTACAAGTTTTGAGACAAACATAGTAAGAGTTTTTTCATTAATAAAAAGCTTAAGCGTCAGTGATAAATAGAAAATGATTCATAATTGTCGTAACGTTTTTAAGTGGATATGTCCAGGAAAAACGGCTAAAATGGCGTTTGGAAATAATATGCAAAACATTGTGGAAGGATTACGTCGAACGGAGTTTATCCATGAGACTTTAAAAAGATTAGTTGTTTCATGCAGCTTTGCTCCAAAACAATATTTACGCTTTACGTTCGCTTAGGTTTTTCAAGAATCACCCGGAAAGAAACTATAAACCAAATAGGAAAGGGAAAGGCATTTGTGTATATATGTATGACCGTAGTGATTTATACTAGAAAATGCAGATAGAATTTTACGGTGTTCACTTTGCATGTTTAAATAAAGATAAACAGTATGATGTGCGTTTCCTTGACTTTACCCTCCATTAAATCCACACGCGTACTAATCGTGTGACTGCAAATGCTTGAATAACTCTTCAGCGGTGTATGACTAATAAGAGAAGTTCTCTACAGCGTAAAATAACGAAAAATTCCGTGTTCGCGTAGCTATATTCATTCACTCTGATTTGAAAGTGTGAGAAAAATGTTGCATATTCAGAAAATATATTTTAGCGGTTGGAAAAATAGGACAGTCCGACGACGCCCGGAACTTTCGCTTACTTTACGTTCCGATGAGCGCCAAACATTTTTCTGCAGCTCTGTGCCCTGTGGAAATGTGTAAAAACATTTTCCGGACAACATGGCGCAAATTCCTATGCAAAAGCGATGGTAATAAAATTTTATAACAGGGAGGGGGGGGGAGGTATAGGCAGTAATTGATGTTGCAGGTTTCACGGTAGAGCTAGATTTAAGTGATTTGCCTGTCATAGTGACAGTTCCGCGGAAGTTATACGGTTACGTAAAACCGTGACAAAATCACCATTTCCGACATGGGTGTCGCAGTTCTAAAGAAGTCGTAAAGGCCAGTCAGGGGCTGACTTGTAACCAGAGTTGGAAACTGTTCAAAACGTTTGGACCCGGACGTCACATAATTGGACCCTGCTTTAAACTAGAATATATACACTGAGTGGCCACTTTGTTATAACCACCTGACAGTTTTAAGCAAATGAGTTATGGCTGCACGCTGTTGCTGCCAGATGGCGAGGCTAGTATAAAAAGGGAAAGCTTAGTGATTGCGACAGTAGTAAAAGTGATTTTTGTGTGACGAGATGGGTAAAAAATGCGATTTGACGGACTTTCAACGTGGGATGATTGTAGGAGCTCGGAGCCATGGAGCGAGTATCACCGAAACCGCCGCATTCGTGAAATGTCCCAGAGCAGTTGTTGTTAAAGTGTTTAAAGACTGGACTGTCAGCCAAAACACTGGGTCTCTACGAGCAACGTGTGGTCGTCATCGACTAGTGACTGCTCGGGCGGAGCGGAAAGTGTCCAGACTGGTAACAGACAACAGAAGGGCAACAGTGCAGCAAATTACAGACCAACCTAATCAAGGACCCCCTCAAATGATCTCTGCACGCACTGTTCGCCGTACACTGCATCGGATGGGATATGGCAGCCGAAGGCCTGTTCGAACACATTTGCTGTCTGCAGTTAACAAGAGAAAACGTCTCCAGTTCGCACAGGAGCACAAGAATTGGACAGTCGATAACTGGAAACAAATTATGTGGTACGATGATTTACGTTTTCAGTTGCACCATGTCGATGGCCGAGTGAGAATTTGGCGGAAACAGGACGAAAGCATGGACCCCAAATGCATTGTTACAACCCTTCCAGCTGGTGGAGGCAACGTTATGGTTTGGGAAATGTTTTCCTGGCATGCTTTAGGCCCTTTAATTGGTGTTGATCAATGTCTGACTGGCACATCATATGTAAACATTGTTGCGGACCAAGTGCATCCTGTCATGTGGATGGTTTATCCCAATGGTGATGGCTACTTTCAACAAGATAATGCGTCCTGCCATAGTACTCGTGAGTTTACTTTGCTGAGGTGGCCCCCACACAATCTCCAGATCTCAACCCCATTGAGAATTTGTGGGATGACGTTGAACGAGCCATCAGACAGCTGGATCCACAACCCTGCAATCTCACACTCCTGGAAAGTGCTATTCATCAAGCATGGTCTCAGATTTCACAAACCACCTGTCAACATCTCGTGGAGTTCATGCCACGAAGAATCGACGCAGTATTAAAGGCAAAAGATGGCCCAACGAAGTACTGAGGGGGTGGTCATAATAAAGTGGCCACTCAGTGTATGCAGGGCTTTCAAAAAGTATCTCCCCAATTGGTACCTAAGGTTATACGGAAATCAAATAACTGTATTATAGGAACATATAATTTACTCACTTACTTACAGGAAGTATTGAAACTGCCGTCTTTTATTTGCATGATATAACTTAACTGATTGTTTTACACATGTTTCCAAACACATCTGCGAGAGTCAAAAGTTCCTCCGCAGTAATTTTAAGGCTGTAAAAGTGATCAAAAAAAAAAAAATTATAATTTACTGTTTTAATAAGGGATTTCCAAACGTTATGTAACTCATAGGGGGCATGTTCATTACAACATTGCTCACCGGAGGCCTCTATATACACACTTTCTGCAATTAAAAGGTCACCAGGTTTACTAGGAGTATTAATTATTCTTACATTACTCCAGTCGGGATTAAGATCATCTTGTATAACAGATTTGGCTAGGGATGTACAATACATGCCTGTTTTAATATTGTATTTGTGTTCTTTAATTCGTAATGCAATATTGCGTTTTGTAGAACCCACATAATTAGAGGCTGCTTGTCCTGTAGTTGCCTTAACCAGAGGGATATTGTAAATACCCCACTGTCCCATTTTGCTGTTCTGTTCACTAACCTTACGAACTACTGAAAATAAGTTATGTGTTCGTGAACCAAATTTCAAACTATATGGTTTACATAGTTGTGTTAAGGCTCTCGTTAAATGTGGATTGTATTACATAGAGCCAACATATGTGGAATTGCAGTTGGAGTTTCTTAACAGGGTAGTATGTAGGGCAGTTTTGACTTTTCCGAACACCTGCCTAATCAGATATTTAGGGAACTCATATTGCTCAGCCAAACCAGAAATGTAGTTAACTTCTTGCTGAAATGATGCAGTACTTGATGAATGTGAATGAGCTCTTCTAAACAAATAGAATAATGCTGTCAACTTATGTTGTTTAGGGTGTGATGAATAATAAGGTATTAAAACAGGCGTATGACATGGTTTTCTATATACACAAGTGGTAATGCAATTAAGGCTATAGTCCTTACGAATAAGAATATCCAAGTAAGGTAAGCAGTTATTAGCTTCAAATTCTATCGTATGCCTGATAGTTGGGAACATGGATGATAGTTCGTTGGCGAACAAGTATAAATCATCCCGGCTGTGAGGCCATGCAACCAGGATGTCGTCAACGTACCTTAAATAAAGCAACGGGCGGTGAGGGAAGGAACCAATGACCTGATTTTCAATGTGCTGTAACAACATTTCAGCTAGAGCAGCAGACAGGGGGAACCCATTGGGGAGCCCTCCAACTGTTGATAAACGCTGTCTTTAAATTTGAAATATGAACGTTTCTTAACAAGACGAAGTGCGTTCATAATAGCATTAATTTCTGAACTCGGGATATGGGAATCAGCAAGTTTTGCCTCAATAATCTGATGTGTGGCCTCAACAGGTACATTAGGGTACAATGAGACCACGATCGTAAACAATGAGGAGGGAATACATAGTTGATTTATTCCGTTTTCCCTTCTGATGTAATACATTCTTGTAGTTCTCCAGTAATTTGCGATTAAATACTGGGCACCTGAGTTTTTACAGTGATGTATTACCTGCTCTAATGGCGTTGCAGGTACCTATGGACTCATTCATCGGATTCGTGCACCGAAAAGCGAAGAAATCCTCTCAACATTCATCTTGCCGTCAGGGCTCCAGAAACCCTACGTAGGTTGTCATTTCTTCGTTCTTGAAGTGAGATTTATATCCTATTTACCCCAGAGGTTTGGGGTACACACACCAGAATTAGATTTTCGAAAAAAGGGTTTCATATTCCAACAGTGGCTTTCAGGCAAATGTCGTCCCTAGATTGATATCGCTATTTTATGCGTATGTTTCAGAATCCACATTCGCATGATACGATAGAGATCATAATTTTTAATTAACTATTAAGTCGCCTGTGGTTGTTTGAAGTTAATAGTCACTTGAGCACTAAATTCTTAAATACCTGACGGTGTGAGTGTTCACCGCTTAGACTATAAAAAAAGGACTAACTATTTAACTGTAGTTAATCCCCCTTTTTTTCATAGCAACACAAAGGAGTTCTGAACTTACTCTCACGATAATCAACAAGTTGTAGAACACACTGATTAATATTTGAACAGCTCAATACTTTTCACACACTGCAAGCTTAAATCGCGTTGTACCGCCCCGGTGGCGCAGTGGTCTAAGGCGCTGGCCTCTGATCATTCGTCCGTAAGGGGTCCGGGTTCGAATCCCGGTCAGGCATGGATGTTGTGCTTGTCTTACGGCACTGGCTCTCTCCCTTCCCTGGAACCAGTGACCCAAAATTAGGCACGGGCGACTGCTTATAGCCCATTGAGTTGCTCACGGTGGTCGTTAAACCTCCAATCAAACCCCCCCCCCTTTTTTTTGTGACAAGTAACTCACTCTTAAACGGAGTAACATGGGAATAACACTTTACATGGAGATATGGGGATAGTCTTTTTATTTCCAGGTTAAACGATCATCGTGAGCAAATATAGCTGTCATCATCCCTAATTTGGGGCCATTTGTTCAAGGGAAGGGAGACAGCTAGTGCTGTAAGGCAAAAACACCACCCATGCCTCATTCGGGACCGGAACCCGTGTTCAACTCAGAACCAGCGCTTTGACCAGTGCGCCACCGGGGCTGCGGAAATTTGTTTAACTCGAAGAAACATCTCGTCTCTTCTCACCCGAAGACTTTTATTTCCGTAGATCTCAGACTCTTATTTACTTTTTGACTCACTGCCAGTTGTTACCGCATAATATACCTGAGAACACTTACTGCGGCCCGGTGGAAAGTCGATATGACGTTAACTACCAAAAATTATAACGTGAGATAAAATTTACACATAAACAGAAAATTAAAATGGTCATATGACAAGAGTTGAGAATATCACTCTCAAAGTAAGAATGGTCAAGTGGCAATGAGCGGCATGGGCATACAGCTGAAAAAAACTTATCACTAT
Organism: Macrothele yani; assembly: GCA_039090855.1. Taxonomy (NCBI): domain Eukaryota; kingdom Metazoa; phylum Arthropoda; class Arachnida; order Araneae; family Macrothelidae; genus Macrothele; species Macrothele yani. Next base: position 83,468,166 of record CM077006.1, on the reverse strand, counting down.
TGGATAACTGTTATAGAAAAAGCTCTTATCTGTAATGCTCGTATGAAATTCGAAAGCAGGTAGTAGTCACGTGTAAGAGAATGACTTAGGACACGGAGTTCTGGAAGAGACTTGGGGAGCCTTTATCCAGCAGTAGACTGATAATGGTTGATGATGATGGCAATCCACAAGATCCTTTATTGATAATTTCCTGTCCCTTCAAAAGAATATTTTTGACATCAAGTTATGACAATCCATCAGTGTTGTAGCGAAGTTTTCTTGCTCCTGGGAGCAAGATATACCGAACAAATATACACACAGTGGTCACTGAATTATGACCACCCCTATCAAAAATGGATGCGGCTCGTTGACCACGTTATTTTCGAAGCGCGATCATTCGACCGACGTAGCATATACACTAAAGAGCAATTGAATTAGAGACAGCCGGCGTTATGCAAATGTGGCGCTGTGGGCGGCCCTGTAAACGGAAACGACATGACGTATGCAGCGATCCGACAATATAAGGAGTGATGCGACGGGAATCAGTAAGATACTGACGCAGTATGAGTAAGACGAAGGATCTAACCGCATTTGATCGTGGGCAAATTGTCGGGGCCCGACGAATGGGTCACTCCATCTCGGAAGTCGTGCAGGCACTGGGATTTTCACGAACCACTGTGTCACGGGTGCACCGAGTTAACATCAAATCCGGTAAAACCATCCTTGCAAGGGCCAACTGCCGTGGACAACAGCGTGTGGATGAGCGGGGTCATCGTCGGCTAGCTCGCATTATAACAGCGGATAGACGGGCCACAGTGCAAGAAATCACTCGGCAATTTAACGCTGGTGCACAAAAACGTGTAAGCAGCCACACCATCCAGAACCTTCTCCTCGCTATGGGGTACAGAAGCCATCGTCCCACAAGGGTACCGACGCTGCTGACCGCTCACCATGGGCGCGGGAATGTCGCCACGGGACCCTAGACACGTGGGAAAATGTTGCATGGACTGATGAGTCGAGATTCACGTTGGTACATGCAGATGGCAGGATACGAGTACGGCGCAAACCACATGAAGCGATGGGTCCTTTTTGCCAGCAGGGTACTACTCTTCAAGCTGGTGGGGGTGACATTCTCGTCTGGGGACTATTTACTTGGACTGAAATGGGACTCATGGTACGTGTGACATCGTCCATCACAGGTCAACGTTACTGGGATATCCTGGACGACCATTTGCTCCCGTTTGTGCGTCTTCAACATTCCACTTGGGACCTCATCCTGCAACAAGACAATACAGTTCCCGAATTGTATCCGAATGGTTGGATGAACACTCCACCGACGTGACCTCGCTTCCTTGGCAATCGAGCACATCTGGGATGTCATCGAGAGAGGTGTTCGACCCTCCATCAAATCTTCGTGAGCTGTGGGTGCTTGGTCAGGGGTCGTGGATCCGTATGGCTTCCCAACGCTTCCGGTGTCTTGTCGAGTCCATGCCGAATCGAATAGCCGCAGTCATCAGGGCGAAAGGTGGTGCTACACGTTACTAGGTATCTCTAATTCAATTGCTTTTCAGTGTATATGGTGTTAGCAGAGCAATAAGTATTAAACTTCGGAGCGTGATGGGTAAACGGAAGGACTTATAGGACTTTGAGAAAGGGCAGGTTGTGGGAAATCGGAGAACGGGTGCCTCGATTACCCAAAGGGCTGAACTGATGGGTTGTTCGCGATACGCCGTAGTTAAAGTGTATCAGGACTGCCATGAAAATGGTCAAACAACTACCCAGGGCCAAAACAGCACAGGACAGCGAAAGGTCGCCGTGATAGGTGCGCGCCGGGTTTGACGACTTTTACAGGCCAACAGCCGCAACACTGTCCAACAGAGCTCAACCGGAACAGTATCTGTCACGTCTGTACGTCGCACGCTTGCACGTATGGGCTATTACAGCAGACGATCCCGACGACATATCCTAACGACGGTTCATCGGCGCAAAAAGACTCGCTTGGTGCAAAGGTCATGAAATTTGGACCGGAGGAATGGAAAAAAATGTGCTGGTATGACGAGTTTCGTTTTTTACTCCACTCTGTGGATGGTTGTGTACGTATTTGGCGCAAAAAACATGCGGCACTCGATCCATCCTGCATGGTCCCCACATTGCAAGCCGGTGGAGGAGGTTGTGTGGTGTGGGGAATGTTTCTCTGGCTAGAATTTGGATCCCCTGGTGCATACGGAACAAGGTATTACTAGCGCCCACTATCGTGAACTGCTTTCTGACTTCACACCCAGCAAACTTGCACTTTTTTCCCGAATGGCGACTGCGATTTTCAAAATGAAAATGCGCCGAGTCACAGACCCAAATGCTGTTGTGCAGGAATGGTTTGAGGAACGAAGTTCAGACTTTCAGCTTATCGATTGGCCTCCGAACTCACCCAATATCAATCCCACAGAGCGCTACGAAACGACGCATCGGACGTGTGGATACATTAATCACCTCCATACCTGTATTGAAGGCCGCAGTACACCCAGCTTGGTTGGCCATACCTCCAAACTGCTTCCGGCATCTCACTGAATCAATGCCACGTCGGAGGGATGCTGGATTGAGAGCGAAAGGAAGACCTACGATGTACTAGGTAGGCGGCCATAATTCAGTGATCATTCAGTGAATATTGGGCTCCTAGGAAAACAACAGCACAAACGGTTAAATAAGTGGTTTCGGGAAATAACTTGAGTATCGGTAAGCATCTAGCTGATAAAATTTTGTTACATTTTTAATATATTCTGAGAGTTCGTTTAAAGCAAATTTAATTTCATATCATAATACGTTCCAAACATTAACTTCAACCTCAATTAGACAGTGAAAAAAGAGTATGTGGCTATAATACATATGTGTTATGAGTCAGTGCCGGGACTATCCCCTAACAAAAAAGCAAATTTAATACGAAAGTAGAAAATCTATCACCACCCGGTAGATGAGCGATCTGAGGCGCTGGATCTGACCATTCTCCCTAGATGGGCCCGTGTTCGAATCAGAGATGGAAGCGGGTCACGGGTCAACAGGTCGACAATTTCTTGCCGGGGAAACGGGTCGAGTCAGGGGGTTCTTGACCCGATTTCGACCCGGTTTTATTTCCGTTTTATATTTGAAAATAGAAGAAAAATATTTCGAAGAACCCTTCAGAAGCCTTTAAAATAATACTTCAAAGCTGCAGAATAGGATTCAGGAACTAGCTGAGAAGGGTAAAGAAATTGGATTAAAAATTGACTTTCAGAAGACAAAACTGTAGTGCAATGCTTTTACAAGGAATGAAGATTTATCAATTGATGGGGAAAAGCTGGAGATAACCGATACGTACATTTACTTTGGGCAAAAGTTATCAAGCCAGGGTCACTTTGCTGAAGAAATTAATTAGTGTAAAAAACTTCGTTGGAGAGCTTTTAGAAGAAACGGTACAATTCTTAAGAGTAATATTCCATTATGTCTTAAAAGAAAGGTGTTTAATCAATGCTTCCTTCCAGTGCTTACGTACGGAGCAGAGACGTGGTCCTTAATTAAAAAAGATAGTAAAATCATGCAATGCATTGATTATGATACGCTTTCCAACATACCAGAAATCATTACTCAAGTTATTACTCACGTTATGAGGATAATGGCTGTGGAATAAATCTGGCTCCTGTGTCCTGACCTTTGACCCCATTTCGATGACATTAAACAGAACCAGTTCAGTATGCCTTCGGAACAACATACTAAAGTTTTGCCGCAATGGAAGCATTTTTACGTAAGTTATGACGCATAAGGACAATGGAGTGGATCTCTCTACTATGTCTTAACCTTTGACCCCATTTCGTCCAATTTCAATAGGGTTCGTCCTCAGGTGATCCCTGCCACGTACTAAAATTTCATCGAAATCGAACCATTTTTATGCAAGTTATGACGCATAAGGGCAATGGAATGGATCCCGCTCTTATGTCGTGACCTTTCACTCCATTTCGTCCATTTTCAATAGGGTTCGTCCCCATGTGATCCCTACCACGAACTAAAATTTCATCGAAATCGAACCATTTTTACGCAAGGTATGACGCATAAGTGCAACGGAATGGATCCCGCTCCTATGCCGTGACCTTTGACACCATTTCGTCGATTTTCAATTGGGTTCGTCCCGAGGTGATCCCTCTACCACGTACTAAATTTTCATTGAAATAGGACCATTTTTACGCAAGTTATGACGCATTAGGGCATTTTTTTATTTATTTTTAATTGGAGGTTTAACGACCACCGTGAGCAACTCAATGGGCTATAAGCAGTCGCCCGTCCCTAATTTAGGGTCACTGGTTCCAGAGAAGGGAGAGAGCCAGTGCCGTAAGACAAGCACAACATCCATGCCTCACCGGGATTCGAACCCGGACCCCTTACGGACGAATGATCAGAGGCAATCGCTTAGACCACTGCGCCACCGGGGCGGCCATTAGGGCAATGGAATGGATCCCACTCTTATGTCGTGACCTTTCACCCCATTTCGTCCATTTTCAATAGGGTTCGTCTCCAGGTGGTCCCCTACCACATACTAAAATTTCATCGAAATCTAACCATTTTTACGCGAGTGATCGTGCGGACGGGAAGACGGAAGGCCAGACGGACAAAGCTGGAGTATATACGCTTCTTCAACCTACGGTTGGAAAGCGTAAAAAGACATACAAAGACTGCAGACAACTGAAAGCTGCCTGGAAAGACGCTTGCTTGGTGTAACCGAGAAAGATAAAAAGGGGAACTCGTGGATAAGGAAATAGTAAAATTGGATGACATAACGATCAGAGTAAAGTCCTTGAAATGGCAATGGGCTGGACATATTGCCAGGAGAACGGACTGCCAGTGAGCAACCAAAATTTTAGACTGGATTCCAAGGGACAGGAAAAGACACAGAAGACTACGTGCGAGATGCGTGGATGGGGGATACTGGCGCAAGACAGTCCCTTGTTGAACAGACTTGGGAAGGCCTTCATCCAGCAGTGGATGGATAACGATTGACAATAATGATGATATATACGAATTTATAGTTCAAAGCAGAATTGTCCGGGTTAGGTCTGGGTCGGGTCTAATTATGTAACGGCCGGGTACGGGTCGGGTCCGGGTCCAAAAGTTTTGACCCGTTTCCGACTTTGGTTCGAATCCCGGTGAGGAATTGGTGACGTATTTGTCTGATGGCACTGCCTTTTTCCCTTCCCTGCAACCAGTCATTCTAAATTTGAGACTAGCTACTTCCCATTACATTATGTGTTGCTAAGGGTGGTCGTTAGACTCCGAAAAGCCGCCCCGGTGGCGCAGTGGTCTAAGGCGCTGGCCTCTGATCATTCGTCCGTAAGTGGTCCGGGTTCGAATCCCGGTGAGACATGGATGTTGTGTTTGTCTTACGGCACTGGTTCTCTCCCTTCCCTGGAACCAGTGACCCTAAATTAGGGACGGGCGACTGCTTATAGCCCATTGAGTTGCTCACGGTGGTCGTTAAACCTCCAATCAAAAAAAAAAAAAAAAAAAAGACTCCGAAAAAAAAAAAAAAAAAAAAAAAAAGGTGATGAATGTTTACTTCCAAGAAAATTTTCCACATTTAAAAAGCAGCGGCTGGAAAATTAATTTTTCACCTAGGTACAAGTAATTAGCTACTGCTATTACTACATTCTTAAAAAAATAGTAAACTAGACTACTTTTTTGTGAAAAGTATGTACTTACATTACTTTTCAGCTACTTTTTCTACATTTTGTCGTACGTTAAAAGTTCACATTTGCGAAGATTATCTTTATACTAAATCCTTATTAATATACACTATCTACCAACAAGTAATTGGACACCTGTGATAGCAAAGGTTCACCTTCAATAGTTCGTGGAGCCTCCACGAGCGGCGATTACAGCTGCGACCTTCCGGGGCATACTCTCAACCAGGCGTTGTACGACGGCTAGCGGTATTTTCTTCCACTCTGCTTGGAGAAGACAGGTCAGTTCTTTCTACGATTTCGGACGGTAGGGGCACCCCTTAAGTCGACGCTCCAACTCGTCCTAGAGGGGCTCGATAGGGTTAAGGTCCGGCCTCTGCGCAGGCCAGTCCATTCGATTAACCCCATTGTCACCATACCAAGCCATGGTGGACCTCGTAACATTACAGGTGGCATTGTCATCCTGAAAGTAACATGAGTCCACCCCGTAAATTTGCCACAACGTAGGAAGCGCATGGTCATCCAAAATGGTGCAGTACGTCTCGGCGTTGAGTCTACTAAGAACTGCGACCAAGGGTCCCGTGCCATACCAGGAGAAACACCCCCATAGTATAATTCCACTGCCGCCGAACTTCACAGTTGGCACAATACATTCCGGCAGGAGGCGTTCTCCAGGCAGACGCCAAACCCAGACCCTGTCATCCAAACTGTAGAGGGTGAACCTTGATTCGTCGTTCCAGAGAACCTGTTTCCACTGTTCAACGGTCCACTGTCGACGTTCTTTGCACCACTTTAGCCGAGCAGCGCTATTGGACTTGGTGATCAAAGGCTTGTGGGCGGCAGCTCGTCCATGATAACCGAGCAGATGGGCTTCCTTACGGATGGTATTCATCGAAAGAACACTCCCGGATGCCTGTTGAAACTCCTCGCGGATGTGGTCCATCGATTTGGTGCGGTTCTTCCGAATTTCTCTGGCCAGCACCCGTCGGTCTCTAACTCCCAGTTTTGTGGGTCTGCCGGGTCGGGGAACATTCCGACAGTCACCTCTCATCTCCCACTGGCCAATCACGTAGGCCACTGTCGATTTTGGGTACTTCAACTCGCTGGATATGCCACGTATGGATCGGCCATTTCTGTGATACCCGACGATTACACCTTTCTCGAAATCAGAGAGCTCCGAACTGCGTGGCATCTTGCATGCGACTGTTTGCATTGTTGTTTCCCACACGACATTTAACGGCGGCGGCCGTGACGTGTACTAGGACCGCAGATATTGTCGATTGCAGGGGTGTCCAATTACTTGTTGGTAGATAGTGTATATGGCATTCAGAGCTAAATACCAAGGTAAATTACAAAAGTGCGAATGTTGTACCGAAAGTAATGCAACAGTGGGCATAACGTTTCTATTAACTGACAGAGGACGTTCAAATTGCACATGTTGGTAGAGTAACTCTTTGTCTATACAAAGGTACTACTCAACATAGTCTCCATCACAAGCGATGCATTTGCGCCACCGTTGAACTCAACTCTCGAATACTCTTTGAAAAATTCAGGGCTATTACGCACTTCTTCATTGACAACTTCACATCTCCTGTGTCATCAAATCGTTGCCCCAAAGAGTGTCGTTAATTCGACCGAATAGGTGGAAATCGGAGGGCACCAGATCTGGGCTGTGTGGTGGATAGGGTACCATTGACCAGCCTAATTTGGTGATCGCCTGATTTGTTGCCAAAGATGTGTGTGGTCTCGCACTGTCATGGTGAATGTAGATCGTTTTTCAGATTCTTGTTCAGTGTCTTCCTCTTTACGGCTTCTCTAAGCTTCTTGAGTGTCTCAATGTACCGTTCGCTGCTCACGCTACTGCCACGTTCCTGAAAATCGAGGAGAATAACATCCCTGTCATGCCAAGAAATGGTCACCATGACTGTCTGTGCTGATTGCTGTCTCTTGAACTTCTTAGGTCTTGGTGAAGAGGTGTGACTCCATTGCATGGATTGATTCTTCGATCGTAAAGATACGCCCACGTTTCATCCCCTGTCACCAGATTGGAAAACGTCTTCATTAGCTTCGAACTCTTTCAGCAGATCAGAGCAACTTCCACCCTTCTCTCCTTCATTTCGGATGTCATCTGCCGAGGTACCCACTTTGCAGCGCAAACACACTTCTCAATATCCTAAGTCTTCCAACGTCTTCTGTATGGCATTGTGACCAGAGTCCAGTTGTGCAGCAAGGTCACGGATTGTGACTCGTCTCTCCTCGTGAATCAGTTCATCCACTTGGTGACGATTCATGTCAGTGGTCGCAGATCTCCCACTGCGTGGTTTGTCTTCAGAGCTGGTTTCCCCATTTTTAAGCTTCTTCATCCATCTGTGTACATTACTTTTGCCAATGGTGTCATCTCCGTAAACATTCTGTCGCCTTCTGTGGATGTCGGACAGCCTGCACCCTTCTTTCGTCAAGAACTCAATGACGGCACGTTGCTTCTCCTTGAAATCCACTATTGATCTGCAATGAAGAAGGGTTACTGTAGAGGAAGAGTTTCTCTACCAACATTTGCATTTTGAACGACCTCTTTCAGTTAATAAAAACGTTATGCCCACTTTTGAAATACCTTCGGTACAAACCTCGTAATTTATCTTACTTCAATCGCAGCCCTGCGCATCTAATACAACGCATTTTATCACATTCAGTGGATTATAGTCCAGACTAGCTGCCACACCCATGGAATTCAAATAAACGCACTACCTGAGAAGACATCCCTATAAATAACATAATATAAAACTTATATAATAGGCTACGTCTGTTCCTAACGCTCTGACGTCATTAAGTACTTGGCCGCCCCGGTGGCGCAGTGGTCTAAGCGATGGCCTCTGATCATTCGTCCGTAAGGGGTCCGGGTTCGAATCCCGGTGAGGCATGGATGTTGTGTTTGTCTTACGGCACTGGTTCTCTCCCTTCCCTGGAACCAGTGACCCTAAATTAGGGACGGGCGACTGCTTATAGCCCATTGAGTTGCTCACGGTGGTCGTTAAACCTCCAATCAAAGAAAGAAATCAAAGAAAATATTAAGTACTCGCAGCGCCATCTGCTTTTATCCGGTGGCCGAAATGGGAACTAAGCTCACCGCTATCGATGAGAAGTAAAATCAAGCAGAGAAAATAATCTTAGTAAGACAAATGACTTCATTTGAGACAACACGCACTTGCTCGAACAACTGTAGGTGACGTTCGTTCGGTTACGTAGGTGTTATGTCGTGTTTTATTTCATTTTCTTCGCATTGCGGAGTAATTTCATAAAAAAAATAACGCTCAGACGTCATTAAATACTTGCAGCGCCCTCTGCTTTTATCAAGCGGCCGCGAAAGGCCTAGTGCTCAAGGTTCGTGACTGCTACGAAGTGGTCTCAGAACGCTCGAACCATTAAATATCCGCCGTGCGTCGGATGGACACGTTAAGCCGTCGGATCCCGGGTACTGGCCCCCTGGTTATAAATAATGGCGTCTTCCTCCCCCTTTCTACCTCGCTTCCGTGTGACTTTCCTATCGGACACTCTTGCCGAAATCTCCTAGCTTCCTACTACTGTGGGTTGTTTAAGACCTAGGATCAGACATTCCCTTCCTAAAATCCTCTATATATGATCTGATCTGATCTGTTCAGGAGGCCACTGGTGTTTCGCCTTCGACGTGTTCGTACGTCGAAGTGGTCTGATATATACGAGGACCGGATATTCCTTGACGAACGGCGTGTTCGAGTCGGGAGTGTCGGTTAGGCATCTCGGGGATTTACGTTTTGGCTGACGGAATAGTCAGGGTTTTTCGGCGATCAGAGATCGACCGGGATTTGGACGGAAAGACTCAAGATAAACGTGGCGGGGAGGGTCTTTCGGGATATTTTGGAGACAGTAAAGTGTTCGCCATCTGGAAACCTGTTGGCACCTGGAGATAGTTACTCGAATGGAGTTTGTTTCTCATCTATTAAATGTTGTTACGTTTAACAGAGACTGGTTAGTGGAGTCACCCGTTGTCTTAGATATTAAGTAATTGCCGACTACACGTTTCAGTATTTCAGCGATTGAGTTCAACTCGACTGGATTCAAAAGAACCTACGTCGGGCCCGTTTGGGAGATTCGGAAACAGTAAGGCATATTGGCGGATTGAACTCAGCGGTGCCCGACAACCATCTTAAAACCTACACATAGTAAAAACATTTTTAGTGCCTCTCCTCGCCTCTGTTATTATGCCTTGGGCTATGTTATTGAAGTAAGTAAAGCCAGCAAAATAGTTAAACAGACCAGGAAATCAAGAGACAGGGCTTTTTTCTTTCTTTGTCATTGCGATAAAAAGAATGGGTCGACTTGTGTTTAGGCCCGGCCGGGTTTTTTTTTGTTTTTTTTAGCCACAGCCAGGCCCGGTTCTTTTTGTTTTTATCCCCAGCCAGCCCGGCCTGGTTCTTGAATTTTGTTTTTAGCCCTAGCCCGGCCCGGTTCTTGAATTTTGTTTTTAGCCCTAGCTCGGCCCGGTTCTTTTTTTTTTTTTTAGCCCCAGCACGGCTCGGTTCTTTTTTCTTTTTTTTTTTTTTGCCCCAGACCAGCCCGGTTTGTTTTTTTTTTTTAGCCCCAGCCCGCCCCGGTTTTTTTTTTTTTTTTGTAGCTCCAGCTCGGCCCGGTTTTTTTAGCCCCATACCCGCCCGGTTCTTCTTATTTGTTTTTTTAGCCCCAGCCTCGCCCGGTTCTTCTTATTTGTTTTTTTTTTAGGCCCAGCCCGGCCCGGTTCTTCTTTTTTGTTGTCCTTTTCTTTTCTTTTTTAACCCCAGCCCACCCCGGTTCTTTTTTTTTTTTTTTTTTTTGTAGCCCCAGCCCCGCCCGGTTCTTCTTATTTGTTTTTTTTAGGGCCAACCCGGCCCGGTTCTTTTTTTTTTTTTAGCCCCAGCCCCGCCCGGTTCTTCTTATTTGTTTTTTTTAGGCCCAGCCCGGCCCGGTTCTTCTTTTTTGTTGTCCTTTTTTTTCCTTTTTAGCCCCAGCCCGCCCCGGTTCTTTTTTTTTTTTTTTGTAGCCCCAGCCCGGCCCGGTTTTTTTAGCCCCAGCCCCGCCCGGTTCTTCTTATTTGTTTTTTTTAGCCCCAGCCCCGCCCCGTTCTTCTTATTTGTTTTTTTTAGGCTCAGATCGGCCCGGTTTTTTTTTAGCCCCGGCCTGGCCTGGTTCTTCTTTTTGTTGTCCGTTTCTTTTCTTTATTTTTTTAGCCCAAGCCCGGCCCAGTTCTGTTTTTTATTTTTTTGTTTAGCCCCAGCCCAGCCGGTGCAGACCTCTGCTATCTGCCTCCGTCGCTAGGTTTCAGCAATTCATGTAATTGCCACTCAATTGATTTCAATCGTACTATTCATTTTAGAAACAGTTACACTAATTCTATCTCGGAGTTTAATTTGAAATGTTATGTAAAGGCATTTATTAATGATAGTGGCGTTGCACTGTAATTAACTTCGCATGCAAAGGAAAGCTTTCATACCGTTAACTATACTTTTTATGCATGCCTATGATCGGAAAAGGCATTTATTGATAACTGTGTCAGATATTGCACTCCATAATTCTCATTCTACATTCAACGTACGCGCGCGTTGACGAATGTCGACAAACCTTTTTGCTTGTCAACTGCAACCTTTGACCCGAATACAACGGTGGGTTCTTTCGCAGATGCACTTGTGGCCTCGTGTCCGTTAAGGCAATCAGATATTGCGTTGTCTAATTACCAGTGTACCATTGTTTTCGTGTCGACCAAACGCACATCGGCATTACATGCTCAATATGTTGTCTTCCTGATGTTTTACAACACCGTTTCTATTCACTCAGTATTGTGTTATTAAATAGCCAAATGCTTTAAGTATGAACCTCTGACATAGTGTATCTAAACCGTCAGATGCTTTTAAATCAATGAAACAATGCTTTCCAGTTTAGTAATGTTCACTCACTTATTGAAAAAGAAAAGAGACATGTCGTTTATTTGAAACTGCAAGCAAGGGGAATGTCTTTGAGGCACGTGCAGCAGTCTTTCGACAGGAAATACTCAAACTTGCCTGATACGCAATATTTGAAAGTTAGGTCGGGCCTTTGAGGAAATTTGTAAACAACGTCGTGTCCCAAATTCTGAAATACTGGGCTTTTTTTTCAACTATGTTGTATGCTTCATAAAGAGGAAGTTCTATATTATCAAAAGAAAACAAGAGAATATTGAATTTGTTTTCCTCTGTTCAATCAATGAAGGACATCTTAAATTGCAAAGAATTAGGGAAAATGCTCGCTGTTTTTTGGGTACCATCTAAGAGAAGTTTTTAATCAGGCTTCTAAAAAAATCAACACAGGGACAAATGGGCCGAGTACGATTAATCCAACGACGACTGGTTCAATGCTGATGGACGCAAAGCCAATTTTTCCAAAGGGCATTGGACAAGTCGTACCATTGCAGGAATCTGCATTGGATCATGCACACCTTTGGACAAATAGTCCCTTTGGACGAATCGCATTGGACTAATCGTACCATTGGATGAATAATCGGTTGGACCTAACGGCATTGGACCGATTGTCTGCTTTGCTCAAATCGGCATTGGACTCTTTGCACCATCGGATGAATAGGCCGTTGGATCAAATGGCATTGTACCAGTTGTCCCCTTTGGACGAATCGACAATGGAAAAATCGTACCACTGGACGAATAGTCCGTTGGAACAAACGGCTTTGGACCAGTCGTACCATTGGAGGAGTTTGCATTGGATCAAACATACCACTGGACGAATAGTCCGTTGGACCAAACGGCTTTGGACGAATCGGCACAGGACTAATCGTGCCACTGGATGAAAAATTCGTTGGACTAAAAGGCATTGAACCAATTGCCCCCTTTGGACGAATCGGCATTGGACTAATCGCACCACTGTATGAATAATCGGTTGGACCTACCATCATTGGACCGATTGTCGGCTTTGCACGAATCGGCGTTGGACTCATCGAGCCATCGGATGAATAGTCCGTTGGATCAAACGGCATTGGACCAGTTGGTCCCTTAGGGCGAATTGGCATTGGAAAAATTGTACCACTGGACCAGTCGTACCAATGGAGGAATCGGCATTGGAACAAGCGTACCATTGGACCAATCGGCTTTGGACTAATTCTCCCTTTGGTCGAATCGGCATAGAACTAATCGTACCATTGGATGAATAATTCGTTGGACCTAACGGCATTGGACCGATTGTCCGCTTTGCACGAATCGGCATTGGACTCATTGCACAATTGGATGAATAGCCCGTTGGATCAAAAGGCATTGGAGCAGTTGATCCCTTTGGACGAATCGGCACTGGAAAAATCGTACCATTGAACGAATAGTCCGTTGGACCAAACGGTATTTTCCCTTTTGTACGATTAGGCATTGGACTAATCGTACCATTTGATGAATAATGGACCTAACGGCATTGGACCGATTGTCCGCTTTGGACGAATCAGCATTGTACTAATTGCACCATTGGATGAATAGTCCGTTGAACCAAACGGCATTGGAAAAATCGTACCATTGGACGAATAGTCCGTTGGACCAAACGGGATTGGACCGATTATCCACTTTGGACGAATCGGCATTGCATCAATCGTCATTGGACAAATTGTCTAGAGCCGGAAGCAAATAGGGGAAAAGTTTGTAACATCTAGCGGGAAAAAATTATGGGCTAAGAAAATGTGAAAAAAGAAAGTGTTGATTACGCGTATGACTTTCCAATCAAAGAAGAAATTTTCCAATCCATGTGCTTGTATAACGAAGATGTGACAAATACAAAAATATTTTTATCATTGTTTGCTTCAGAAAAAAGTGTAAAATGTAAATGTATACAATGTGCACTCGATTACAGAGGGAGGATTAGCCTCGCGTGATATTGTCTTTATTGATTCATAAAATTACGTACTATAAAGATCATAATCAACCATTTTCAATCCACTGCTGGACGAAGGTCTCCCAACTCTCTTCCACAACTTTGTACGCTCGGTAGGCGTTAAATCCTCAAATGAAGAACACCAAAAAATAACTGAACGAAAATGAGGTACATACCAAATTTATTTCAGATTCTGTAGGTACCGAATCTGGGAGGAGTAAATGTCCAAATTCTGCACTTTACATGTTTTCCGTCCGCAGTTTTTGGTAACCAGCGAAGTGACTTTCATAGCACATCATTCACTTTGTCCAGCATAAAAGTCTTTCTTTCCCTTTTTTTTATGAAAATAAAAAAATGCCCATTCTGAGTCAAATCAACCAGCCGAAATATAATTTTGAATGTTGACCTCACGATTTAGTTTTTCTCTTAATGTGCTTACAGTTCTATGAGGCGTGTTACAACCGACGCCATCATTCGAAACCGTTAAAGTTATTTTCACGGCAGAGTAGGCAGAAGCGGTAAGAATTTTTTATCTTTAATTCACTCGAAGTGCATCATTTTCCATTGTTTGCAGTCTCTTCTTGCTATATCAGTCAACAGAGCAATCAATTTTTCTTTCCTTTCAAGCTATGTCGTAGAACAGAATCAGTATAGTCTTTGCTCACTGTATTGTGCAAACCATTTGATAATAACTGAGGTGGACAAAAGTAAGTACCGATTTTTAATTTATATTACGTCTGGTAAAAAAATGGACTGCTTCATTGGTTGATATTACTAAAAACTGAAACAGTGAACCTCATTCGTATAAAAAAGGGGTCCACAAGGCACACAATTGCTAATTGTGTGCCTTATGGACGCCCTTAAGGCACACAACTGCTAATTGTGTGCCTTATGGACGCCCTTAAGGCACACAACTGCTAATTGTGTGTCTTATGGACGCCCTTAAGGCACGCAATTGCTAATTATGTGCCAATTCCGTAAGGCACGCAATTGCAATCAATTCCATGAAGTACGCAATTGCTAATTGTGTGCCTTATGGACAGCAATATATGACGAATTTAAACGAATTCGGGAACACAAATTTTACGAATTAGGAAACAATTTTTACGAATTTAGAGTTTACAGTTTTACAAATTCAGGGAACACAATTACTGATTAAGTAATTTAATTAATTCGTAATTGTGTAATTTATAATTTATTTGTAATTATAATTTAACTGTAATTATAATTTAATTGCAATTACAATTTAAGTGTAATTATAATTTAATTGTAATTATAATTTAATTCGTAATTGTGTAATTAAATTAATTCGTAATTAACTGAATTAATTTGAATGAATGAAATTCATTTAAATTAATTCGTAATTGATTGAATTAATTTGAATTAATGAAAATCATTTAAATTAATTCTTAATTAATTGAATTAATTTGAATCCATTCGTAAATAATTGAATTAAATTTAAATTCATCAAATTCATTTAAATTAATGAAATTAATTTAAATTAATTCGTAATTAATTGAATTAATTTGAATCCATTCGTAATTAATTGAATTAATTTGAATTAATTTGTGATTTCAGTAATTATTACGAATTAAGTAATTCATAATACAATTACGAACACAATTACAATTTACGAATTCAGGGAACACAATTACAATTTACGAATTCAGGAAACACAATTACGAATTTTACAATTTACGAATTCAGAGAACACAAATACGGTTTACGAATTCAGGGAACAGAACTTACGAATTCAGAGAACACAATTTTACGAATTCAGGGAACACATATTACGAATTCAGGGAACAATTTTACGAATTAGGGAACACATATTACGAATTCAGGGAACATTTTTAACGAATTAGGAAAAATAATAAAAATAATAAAAAAAAGGCGTCCATAAGGCACAGAATTGTTAATTATGTGGTATAGCTCCAGGGTGAGAATACTTTTGTGTTCATTTTCTAATTTCCCATTATTCACAGTTCCGCCTCTAGGAAGCTTAAGCTATCCAATAACAGTGGAACGCGTAATTACGAAGTGGAAGGGAAGGTAAAAACATTCGATATATGCGAACTTCGTTATTCCCGTACACATAAAGAAAGGGGGCTACTTTTTATTGCATTATGTTGGGTTAAAACCAGTCAATCATAAATTGCTTATCAATTAATCGAAGGTAAATATTACTTGTTAATTGAAAACTGTTGCTTACAAAATAAAATGAGTGAAATCTGCAATAAGCAAAGCGTTTAACGAAAGTAAAATTGAAAGTAACTGCTAAAAATTTGTAATTTCACCTGTGACATGCTGCATCGGATACATGAGCCAGTTCTTTCATGTTTTGTGCTTGTCATGATAGCTGTCTTTTTCAACTACCTCTGGCGCTGTGGTTAAGATATTTCAAGATGCAAAATAAACTAAGATATCCTAAACCGAAGTTAAGTGCAATCAAAAACGCCTATTAAATTCGTTTATTTACTGGCTTAATAAAGTATATGCAATCGCCAAGATTTGTGCTCCACTGGAAGGCGTCTTCAAATCAATAAATAGACATAAAATGCAAAGAATTACGGCACGTAAGAAACAATGATATATATACTAGGGGTGTTCAAATGAAAAGGTACGAAACGTCATAAGAACGTAACCGTTAACATATTTGCCTATGCCGCTACGGGATAACGTAGCGACACATCTAGGGATGCGATTGGAGTAGCCGGCGTGGACCGGAGCATGCGCGGGCGCCCGCATGCGCAGGCAAAATGTTGCTCACCGTCTTTTTCGACGTCCAAGGTCCACTACTTGTTGAATTCTTCCAGCACAGACGAACCATTAACTCCGATGTGTACTGTGAGACTCTCCGAAGCCTACGCAGGTCCATCAAGAACAAAAGACCGGGGCTGCTCACGGAGGGTGTGGTTCTGCTCCATGATAACGCGCGTCCACACGTCTCCAGGGTCACACACGCGGAACTGGCCAAGTTCCAGTGGGAGCAGCTTGACCATCCGCCCTACAGCCCGGACATGTCGCCCTGCGATTTCCATGTGTTTGGTCCCCTGAAAAAACATCTGAAAGGGAAGCGCTTCCACTCGGACGACGAACTCAAGGACGCTGTGCAGGACTGGGTCTCGTCACGGCCACAGGAATTCTGGGAACAAGGAATCCTTCGGCTCGTTAATCAATGGGATCGTTGTGCTACGGCCTATGGTGTATACTTCGAATAAAGTCTTCATTTATACCCACAGTGTCGTTTCGTACCTTTTCATTTGAACACTCCTTGTATTATTAAATAACTTGGATGACATCATAAGTGATGTTTTGTGTATTTTTAACACGCTTATAATATATACACTATATTGACAAAACTCACCGGGCACCCCTTCAAAAGCAAATAAACGGATCCGCTGCGTTGTTAAAATGCGCGGTACAACTGCAAACGGTTTTAAAACAAGCCTGCAGCTGACCGCGATGGTATCGCACTGTGAGGTTGAGTGAAAATGTCGCGGCAGGAAAGAACTGACTTTGAGAAAGGAAAGATTATTGGTTGTTATATTAGTGGGTTGTCAATAAGAGAAACCGAGAGGCGTTTAAACATACCCAAGTCAACTGTTTTGGATGTACTGAATAAGTGGAAGACAAGACGTGCCTGAAGCAGCAAAACGTACCGGCTGGCCAAAGAAAATCAGTGGTAGAGGACGGCGAAGCCTCAGGAGAGTCGTTACATCTAATCGACGGAATACTGCACAAGACCTCAGTGTACAGGTGAGTAAAAATGCTGGAACCTCGGTATGTACACGTACCATTCGCAGATAACCTCATTCCATGGGTTATCGTGGTCGTGCAGCAGTTTATAAGCCTTTCATCTCCACTCGGAATGCTACTCGTCGTTTAGCATGGTGTAAATAACATTTATCGTGGACCGTAGATCAATGGAAACGGTTCCTATGGACTGATGAATCCAGATACACGATCCATCAGTCTGATGGCCGTGTGTGGGTATGGCGGCAGCAGGCGGAATGCTATTTACCACAGTATACTGTTCCGACGGTCAAGTTTGGAGCTGGCAGTGTACTCGTGTGGGGGTGTTTTTCGTGGTATGATCTAGCCCATTGGTTATTATGGACAAACCTCTTAACCAGCACGTCTGTCTCAATATTCTGGAGAATTATGCCCTACCAACTCTGTGGCAATACTATGGAACCCAGCTTTGTTGGTACCAACAGGATAATGCACAGAGCCATAAAGCAAGCACTGTTACGACGTGGTTTGACGATAATTCCGCATCGTGTGTGGACTGGCCAGCACTGATGTTAATCCCATAGAGTACCTATGCGATGAATTAGAGCACCGCATAAGAAGTTTGAAACCAAGGCCTACTACTAAGCAACAGTTAGTGGCAGCATTATGTACTGAATGGTAACGCATACCTATCGCTGTGTTCCAAAACCTTGTCGAAAGCTTGTCTCGAAGGGGTCATAAGTGCATGCCATAAGGCATGCACTGACCTTCTTAAGACCGACACCATACTAACGTATGTCAATTAATGCTATGTTGTGTTTCTCTTCTAGGTGTCCGGTGACTTTTTTCAATATAGTGTAAAGCGTTGTAAATTACCCCCCCCCCCTCCCTCCCCAGTTTTTAAGAGCTCTTCAGGGGTAACATCGAGGATACACTGACCAGCTCTAGAGGTTCAGAATATAAAATTACGGAAGTTGGTGGTAGAGCCCTTCAAACCAAGCACCTCGAATCCCTTTTACAGACTTCACCAAATTTCTGGGGGCATACATAGTCTGCCACTAAAGACAACATGAGCAGCCCCGGTGGCGCAGTGGTCTAAGCGTTGGCGTCGGATTATTCGTCCGAAAGGCGTCCGGATTCGAATCCCGGTGAGGCATGGATGTTGTGTTTGCCTTACGGCACTGGCTCTCTCCCTTCCCTGGAGCCAGTGACCCTAAATTAGGGACGGGCGACTGCTTATAGCCCATTGAGTTGCTCATGGTGGTCGTTAAACCACAAAAAAAAACCCAACATGAAGCATAGGAATTGCGAGCAAATCCCTTACCTTGAACACTGGTCTGCGCTCTTAGAAACTTGGGGGAGGGTGAATTCACTCCACTCTCTTCAAAACTCGTGGTCGTGTACAGAATCATTATATAAAGCATGGTTCTAATGTTTACAGCTCTACGTCCATTTTAACATTTTGGAGGAAAACCCACCCCTAAAGCTCATGGACTTGGCGGACGCTTCAAGGGGAACATCCTGGATACAATGACAGACTCCAGCGTCCCAGAACATAATATTACGGAAGTTGGTGGTAGAGTCCCTCAAACCAAGTGTACCTAGGATCCTGGACAATTTATTTCTTCAAATTAAAGTACAATTCTCGCTTGGCTTACATGGTACATTTTCTCTAAATTCGTTTGGAGTGCCCAATTCAATTCTCAATATAGGCCCAGAAACGGCAATCTTTTTAGCGCCCCCCCCCAACCTCCTTGAACTTTTGTAGCCAGTTGTCCTAAACTCGTATGAACTGGCATGACAATTCAGACAAACAAAGGAGTTCCTTTTCCTTGTTAGGCACCTTGGAAAACTGCCACACATAATTCGGAAATGTGGAAAACTGCCCTACTGGAAAAATTGTCACATTCAAAGTGTTCTTCAGAGAGACAGCAATTTGTGCCCGGCCCCTTAATGAAAAACATGTGGCAATTTTCCTGTGTGGTAATGAAATATATGTGGCAGGGTTGCCAGTAAATTGCCACACCGGAACACTGCCACACATCAGTGTTCCTGTGTGGCAGTTTACAGTGAACCGTTTGTTTTGGGAATATTTCCTCCGGGAGTATTTTTACCGCTTTTCAGTTTTCAGGGGTATTTTCTCCGGGGATATTTTTATCTACATCACTTCCTTATATCTAGCTTTCGTACCTTTACAATAAATTTTATCAATTTCCTTCTGATTTAGGTAGTCGGATTTGCATACGTTATTATACTCTCTATAGAACCATGCTTTAAACTCAAAAAGAGTTTATATTCTTTTGGGCAGTATGAATTACGTTAGTGAGCAGTGAGAAACCACGTTAGTTTTCAAAAATCATCTTTGTTTCTTACGTGTTCTAATTCTCTGCATTATACAGGGTGAACCAAAAGCCCCGGGGGACCAGACGTATTGTGGTAAGAAATATAATAATAATAAGAAATCTATAAAGTGTAGTTATCTCGCACGCACATGCAATATTGTGATTGGAGAATGTTTGTGTTTTTGGGGGCGTGGTTACGCGCATCCTGCCGTCTGACCTTGAACGACGCAGTCTGTATTTCCTGTACCCGAACGAAATCACGGCCGTGCACGAACTGAAACACACAGACTGCGATAAGCCTGTGGAATATTGCAGATGGTTCAAGGACTTCATTAATGGCAACGGAGAGGGTATTCTGGACGTCACGTTTTTCTCCGGTGAGGCGCTGTTCCACTTATAGGGATATGTGAACGGCCAAAACAGTCGCATGTGGTCTTCCACCAGATACACGGAAATGCCATTTCATGATCAGAAGATTGGTGTGTAGTGTGCAATATCTCGAAGATGCATAATTGGGCCCATATTCTACGAGGGGACCATAAACGCGGCAAGGTATTCTGACAATATCCTGTACCCATTCATCGGGCACTGAAACGAGGAGGATATTGTTAATGGCTGCTTCCAGTAGGATTCCGCTGCGTCCCATACAGCTCATGTCTGCGTGACGTTGTTGACAGATGTGTTCGGAAGCAGGATCACCTCCAAAGGCATATGGCCGCCACGTTCGCCCGATCTTCCGCCTCCAGATTATTATCTGTGGTCTTTACTGGAAAACTCTGTTTACAAGAACAATCTCCGTTCTCTTCCGGAACAGCAGTAATCAGCAGCATTTCTCCGTTGGACCTGTCACGTGTCTTTGTGAACATGTTCCGACGTGTTGATGCATGTCTACGCACAGGAGGTAGCCATTTTCAGCATTTATTGTAGCAGGTACGCTTGTAGTTGTTGTACGTGTATTGTCTTTCCAGGTGCACAGTGATTTTTGGCTCACCCTGTATATCTATCTATTGCATTGAAAAAGCCTCCTAGTGAAGAGCTAAAGCTTGGAGAATCTATATACTTTTTTACGCCAGCAAATTATCGGATTTTACAACGCTATAAGCGTTTTTGAATGTGCATAATCTGGTGTACTTGTAACTAACATAGAGGTTAGGTAATGGAAAGTGGATGAGGTAAATGACAGCATTTGCTCAGGAGATGTACACAGTCGTATCAGAATAATATGACCACTCCGGGAATCATTGTGTACCCGACGGAGCGTCCCAGAGTGCACGTTGACAAGGTCAACCATGCGGATATACACTATCTACCAACAAGTAATTGGACACCTGTGATAGCAAAGGAAAACGAAGTTTATTCACCTCCACGAGCGGCGATTACAGCTACGACCCTCCGGGGCATACTCTCAACCAGGCATTGTACGACGGCTTGCGGTATTTTCTTCCACTCGGCTTGGAGAAGACAGGTCAGTTCCTTCACCGATTTTGGACGGTGGAGGCACCCCTTAAGTCGACGCTCCAACTCGTCCCAGAGGTGCTCGATAGGGTTAAGGTCCGGCCTCTGCGCAGGCCAGTCCATTCGATTAACTCCATTGTCACCATACCAAGCCATGGTGGACCTCGCAACATGACAGGTGGCATTGTCATCCTGAAAGTAACATGGGTCCACCCCGTAAAACTGCCACAACGTAGGAAGCGCATGGTCATCTAAAATGGTGCAGTAGGTCTCGGCGTTGAGTCTACCAGAAATTGCGACCTAGGGTCCCGTGCCATACCAGGAGAAACACCCCCATTGCATAAGTCCACCGACGTCGAACTTCACAGATGGCACAACACATTGCGGAAGGAAGCGTTCTCCAGGCAGACGCCAAACCCAGACCCTGCTATCCGAAAGGTAGAGAGTGAACCTTGATTCGTCGCTCCAGAGAACCTGTTTCCACTGTTCAACGTAGCACTGTCGACGTTCTTTGCACCACGTTAGCCGAGCAGCGGTATTGGACTTGGTGATCAAAGGCTTGTGGGCTGCAGCACGTCCATGATAACCGAGCAGATGGGCTTCCTTACGGATGGTATTCACCAAAAGAACACTCCCGGATGCCTGTTGAAACTCCTCGCGGATGTGGCCTATCGATTTGGTGCGGTTCTTCCGAATTTCTCTGGCCAGCAGCCGTCGGTCTCTAACTTCCAGTTTTGTGGGTCTGCCGGGTGAGGGAACACTCCGACAGTCACCTCTCATCTTCCACTTGCCAATCACGTAGGCCACTGTCGATTTCGGGTACTTCAACTAGCTGGATATGTCACGTATGGATCGGCCATTTCTGTGATACCCGACGATTACACCTTTCTCGAAATCAGAGAGCTCTGAACTGCGTGGCATCTTGAATGCGATTGGTTGCGTTGTTGTTTCCCACACAATATTTAACGGCGGCGGCCGTGACGTGTATCAGGACCGCAGATATCGTCGATTGCAGGGGTGTCCAATTACTTGTTGGTAGATAGTGTATAACCGGTCGGCTGGACAGATGAGCCATAGTGCGTCACGTGATCACAATGAGCAGAGGTAGTGTATTGATGGACGTCCAAAAAGGAATGATCATCGGCTACCACGCCAAGGGTGGAAGCATCTCAGAAACAGCAGACTTCATGAGCTGTTCGCGAGGTGCCGTAGTAAGGGTGTACCAAGAATGGACCGCTGGCACACCGAGTACCTCAAGACGTCACAACTGTGGAGACCTGAAATCTATCGATCCCAGAGGAGAACTTCGCCTCCGTTGAATGGTAAAGGGCAATTGACGAGCAACAGTGTAGCAATTGACCACGCAATTGAACACTGGGGCACCTAGGTACGTGTCGCCGATAACAGTAGAGCAAACCCTGTTACGCATGGGTCTCCGGAGTCGACGCTGAGTCAAGGCGCCTATGTTAACCCAGGTCCATCGTCAACGACGCCTGAAGTTCGCATAGGACTACCGCCTTTGGTCAGTGGAAAAGGGTTGCCTTCTTCAACGAATCATGGTTTCTACTCCACAGAAGTGACGGTCAGTGTCCAATGGCGTCCAGGCGGTAGTGGCGTAACCATGTTTCAAAATATGGGAGGTCCGATCACACATACACATAGTATATATATCATCATAATTGTCAAACATTATCAATCCACTGCTGGACGAAGGTTTCCCGAAGTTTCTTCCATAGCGGTCTGTCTTGTGCCAGTCCCCTCCATGTTACTCCCGCATACTTTCGAATTTCATCCACCCATTTCACACGTAGTCTTCTTTTGGGTCTTTTCTTGTCCCTTGGAATCCAGACTAAAATTTCAGCTGTCCATCGATGGTCTGTCCTTCTGGCAATATGTCCAACCCATTGACATTTCAGAGATTTTACTCTGGTCATGATGTCTTCCGCTCTTGTCATTTTTTTGATCCACGAGTTCCTCTTCTCATCTCTCCTGGTTACACCAAGCATGCACCTCTCCATGCTGCCTTGAGTTGTCTGCAACCTTTGTATGTCTCTTTTAGTTAAGGTCCACGTTTCTGCACCATATGTAAGCATTGGAAGGATGCATTGATCAAATACTTTTCTTTTAAGACATAATGGCATATTTCTCTTGAAAATTTACTGTTTCTTCCAAAAGCTCTCCAGACAAGTTTTATACGCCGATTTTTTTTTGATTGGAGGTTTAACGACCACCGTGAGCAACTCAATGGGCTATAAGCAGTCGCCCGTCCCTAATGTATGTTCACTGGTTTCAGGGAAGGGAGAGAGCTAGTGCCGTAAGACAAACACAACATCCATGCCTCACCGGGATTCGAACCCGGACCCCTTACGGACGAACGATCAGAGGCCAGCGCCGGAGACCACTGCGCCACCGGGGCGGCATTAATTTCTTCATCAATGTGACCCTCACTTGCTATCTGCTGTCCTAGATAAATGTAGGTATTAGTTATCTCCAGCTTTTCCCCATCAATCGATAAATCTTCATTTTTTGTAAAAGCATTGTACATTAATTTTGCCTTCTGAAAGTTCATTTTAATCCCACTTCTTTACTCTTGTCAGCAAGTTCCTGGATCATACTCAGCAGCTCTGATGGGGTAGTTGCAAAAATGACTACGTCATCAGCAAAACGAAAGTGAGTTAGATAATCTCCATTAATCTTTATCCCTTTGTTTTCCTAGTTCAGTGATTGAAAGATATTGGCATTAAAGAGTTTGAGAGATATAGTGTCACCTTGTCTCACTCCCTTTCCAATTTTTATGGGTGCTGTATTCTCAAATAGCCGAATCTTTGCACTTGCATGTTCATAGATGTTGTTAACAGCATTAATGTATGCATCTTCAATACCGCAGGATTTTAAAGCCATTGTAACTGCTGATGGTGTCACCGAATCAAAGGCCTTTTGATAATCGATAAAAGCCATGCATGATGGTAGTTCATATTCCCTCGCTCTTTCAATTAGTTCTCTCAGTACGTGGATATGATCTATTGTGCTGTAGCCACTCCTGAATCCAGCTTGTTCTCTCGGTTCAGCCATGTCCAGTGTCACCTTCAAGCGGTGTGAAAGAACTTTAGTGAAGATTTTATAAACCACTGATAGGAGGCTGATAGGTCTGTAGTTCCCGAGATCCTCAATGTCACCTTTTTTATGTAGCAGGATCATTGTAGCATTGTGCCAATCTCAAGAATCTTTTCTTCACTAAGGCATCGAGTGAAAACTTGGGCGAGTATTGTATATATGAAGATCCCCGACTCTGAAAATCCGGGGGTTCCTAACCCCCGACCCCCTAGTTGTTACGCCTATGCCAGGCGGTGTCCACAAAAGTGAGGGGCGCTGAAGGAGGATGAAATTTTCAAGTTTTCGGATATTATCTGGCTTACCATCCTTGTCATATTTACACCAAAAAAC
This sequence comes from Macrothele yani, assembly GCA_039090855.1. Taxonomy (NCBI): domain Eukaryota; kingdom Metazoa; phylum Arthropoda; class Arachnida; order Araneae; family Macrothelidae; genus Macrothele; species Macrothele yani. The sequence continues at coordinate 83,443,613 of CM077006.1, read as the reverse complement.
GGATTCACATCTTCAAAATTTGTGTATGAACTTCCTCTGGACATCAGTGTTCTAGTGTATTAACACATTTTAAGGTTTAATGAAATAAAAAACATTTTAAAGTTCTAGTGGAAGGAAACACGTCTTAATGGAGTAAACATATTTATTTTTAAAGTTCTAGTGCGATAGACATATAATATGGTTCTTTCTCTCGGCTGCCTAGATGCATGCTGTTAGACTTGCTTCTTCATGCACCAACGAATCGCATCAGTGTTCCCCCCCCCTTTGTTTCTTTTCTTATTTTCTATTGATGTATTTACCCTCTCCCCTCTCTTTGTTACAAATCCTCTATCCCTGGGATAGATTACTGAAATCCTTCGATGTTAATGCAAATCATTGAACTACCAAATGAGTGAAAAATAAGCTACCTCTAAACGTTACAAACGAGCAAGAGATCTCAACAACAAACACGCAACAAGTTCATGCTGCGTGCTTTCAACGTTTCCAGAGGAACGATTTCTCGTGAAAACACCTGCGAGATCTGATGCAACTTAATCCTGTGCACCTATTTGAGTTTTAAAAGATAAACAGATAATCACTGTGTTTTTTCCTTGTTACTTTTAACAGAATTTAAGGTTTTATTCTTATTCTTGTTGAAGAGAAACTGAGCCCATATCTTCATGCTTGCATAACTCAGGTAATAGAGAAGGAATTCGTTGGAACTATTGAGGCTTTCCAGACAAATCTTCCTTATTTTCCTTTCCAGTTATGTTTAAACAAACTTCCTTGTGATAGTTGATTTACGCTGAAAAAAAAAAAAAAACAGAAATTTCGCCCTAGCTTTCTGCTGAATTTGCTCCATAAATTCACTCTTTTTCTCAGCAGCATGATTGTGTCTGTGTAGAAACAAAGGACTAGTTATCTAGAAAATTACCCAAGCACATCCTTCGAAAGAGAAAATTGCGTTTTAAAGAATTTTTGAGTATTATTTTCCCATTGGGGAAAGAAACGGGCGTAGACTAATCTTCCTCGCGAAGTCAAATAACATTTATGTATCAGCATCGGTTGTAGAACGGATGTAAGAGAAAAACCAAAGTTATGGGTTTTGAGCGAGGAACTGTTAGAACTGAATGCGAGATAAGTCTAAATGGCACAGTGATTGGCCAGGTGAACGAATTTGTGCATTTGAAAAGGACGGTTGTGACAGAGAGAACAAAATTAGATGGCGAAATTAGTAGGCGAGTGAATACTTCTTTACGTTTTCCAATCGTAGGTTGAAGAAGCGTATATGCTCCAGCTTTGTCTGCCCTACCGCATGATAACTCGCGTAAAAATGCTTCGATTTCGATGAAATAATAGTATGTGGTAGGGGACAACTTGGGAAGGAACCCTATTGAAACTGAGCGAAATGGGGTCAAAGGTCAGGACATAGGAGGGCCTCCATTTCATTATGCGTCATAGATCACGTAAAAATGCTTCAATTGCAACAAAATTTGATCATGTTGTTCCCGAGATGTGCTGAACCGGTTATGCTCAATATGAGCGAAATGGGGTCAAAGGTCAGGGACAGCAGCCAAATATATTCCACAGCCGTTATCCTCATAACTTGGCTAAAAATGCTTCTATTGCGACAAAACCTTAATATGTTGTTCCGGAGGTATACTGAACCAATTCTGTTGAGTACCATCGAAATGGGGTCAAAGGTCAGGGCACAGGAGCGAGATTTATTCCACAGCCATTATCCTCATAACTTGACTAACAATGCATCTATTGCGACAAAACTCTAGTATGTGGTTCCAGAGGTACACTGAACTAATTCTGTTTAATATAATCGAAATAGGGGTCAAAGGTCAGGACAAAGGAGCGAGATGTTTTCGACAGTCATTATCCTCATAACTTGAGTAATGATTTCTGGTATGTTGGAAAGCGTATCATATATAATGCATGGCATGATTTTATTAACTTGTTTGAAAGTCATAGCTGCTTTAGGAGGATTTCGTAAGTATGATGGGTTCGAAAGAAAGTCTCGTATGGTTGTCCATGAAAGTGTAATAGTTTCTACTCTGATGTACGACAGTGAAACCTAGGTATTGCAGAAGGGACATAGGAATCGTTTGTGTGTTGCAGAGATGCGTTATTTACGCGGAGTTTGTGGCAAGACTCGCTCTGATTATGTGAGAAATGAAGATGTGTTTCAGTTGTGTAATAGCAGGCTAAATGTTGTTAGTAAGGTGGAGACTAGTATTCTTAGGTGGATTGGCCATGTTGAAAGAATGAGTGATGACATGCTTACAACGGCCGTTCCATAAAAACTCAGAATAAATCACGCAAAATGAAGAAATATAGGTACAGCAAAGTATATGTTATTCTTTCTTAAAGTATCATATACACTGAAGAGCAATTGAATTTGAGATACCTGTCTAGTAACGTGTAGCACCACCTGATGACGGCAGCGATTCGTCTCGGCACGGACTCAACAAGACACCGGAAGCGTTGGGAAGCCAAACGGATCCACGACCCCTGAACAAGCTCCCACAGTTCACGAAAATTTGATGGAGGGGGTCCTCCCTCTCGATGGCATCCCAGATGTGCTCGATGTGATTAAGGACAGGGGACCTAGCTGGCCAAGAAAGCGAGGTCACAACGGTGGAGTGTTGAGCCAACCGTTTGAATACAATTCGGGAGCGATGGCGCGGTGCATTGTCTTGTTGCAGGATGAGGTCCCCAGTGGGATGTTGAAGACGCACAAACGAGAGTAAATGGTCGTCGTCCAGGATATCCCGGTATCATTGACCTGTGAGGGACGATGTTACACGTACTAGGAGTCCCATTTCAGTCCACGTAAACAGTCTCCAGACGAGAATGCCACCCCCACCAGCTTGAAGAGTTACCTCCTGGCATAAAGGATCCATCGCTTGATGTGGTTTGCGCCGTACTCGTATCCTGCCATCCGCATGTACCAACATGAATCTCGACTCATCAGTCCAGGCAACATTTTTCCACACGTCTAGGGTCCACTGACGATGTTCCCGCGCCCATGCTAATCTTTGCACCCTGTGATGTGCGGTCAGCAGCGGTACCCTCGTGGGACGATGGCTTCTTTACCCCATAGCGAGGAGATGGTTCTGGATGGTGTGGCTGCTTACACGTTTTTGTGCACCAGCGTTAAATTGCCGAGTGATTTCTTGCACTGTGGCCCGTCTATCCGCTGTTACAATGCGAGCTACCCGACGATGACCCCGCTCATCCACACGCTGTTGTCCACGGCAGTTTGCCCTTGCAGGGATGGTTTTACCGGATTCGATGCACTCACGGTGCACCCGTGACACGGTGGCTCGTGAAAATCCCAGTACCTTCACGACTTCTGAAATGGAGTGACCCATTCGTCGGGCCCCGATAATTTGCCCACGATCAAATGCGCTTAGATCCTTCGTGTTACCTATACTGCGTCCGACTCTTACTGATTCCCGTCGCATCACTCCTTATATTGTCGGATCGCTGCATACGTCATGTCGTTTCCGTTTACAGGGCCGCCCACAGCGCCACATTTGCACAACGCTAGATGTCTCTAATTCAGTTGCTCTTCAGTGTATATTATTCTTTCTCAAAGAATCTTCCCTCGGATGATATGCGACGGTCCCATCGTTCAGTCCACTTTTCAAAGCATGTGGCTAAGGCATTTTGTGAAAGCTGCTTTAGCGACCCCTGTCCTGCTTGAATAACGTCCGCATCTGTGTTGAATGTCGCGTCACGGCACTTCTGCTTCAATGTTGGAAAAAAAACAAAAAAATCACACGGGGCGAGGTCAGGATTGTAAGCATACTGTGGGATAATCTCAATGCTGCATTTCATAAGAAACTATTGAACCACAAGCAGCCGTGTGTAGGCGGGCGTTATCATGGTGTAATGTCCACTTACAAGCCAGTTCCGGTCGCTTAATCTATATGTGTCGTAACAAACGCTTTAAGACTGAAATGCAATACTCAGCATTGACAGTAATTTGTGGAGGAACGTCATGCTGGTAGACTACACCTTTATGATCAAAGAAAATTATCATCATCACCTTCCCAGCTGATTTGGTTTGGTGGACAATTTTCGGAGGAGGTGATCCTGTGTGATTCCAGACACTCGTTGCGCGCTTCATGTGGGGGTCAAAATAATAAACCCATGTTTAATCGGCAGTTGTTACTGTGTTTAGAAAGTTTGGATCCTTTGCAATCATTTGCTTCCACGCACGACACACCTGAACTCTGGCTAATAATTGTTCTCTCGTTAGGTGATGAGGTACCAATGTGGAATACACCCGATGCTGCAGTGATTTTTACGTAGAATGCGGAATGCCGACGTTTTTGAAATATTAGTTGGCGCCGCTGTGTCTTCACATGTCGTTCGTCGATCTTCTTGCAGGATTGCCCAAACAGTGTTAACCGCTCCGTAACAACACTTTCAGGCCGACCAGGCCTAGGATCGTGTTCTGCCGAAAAACGCCCCTTTTTTGAAATCATGAAATCAGTCATCTGCGAGGATATTTTTTCCCTTCACACTGTTTCCAACTCAAAAAAAAATACTCTCAGTTTTTATGGAACGACCTTTGCTTACTAAGATAATTTTTTAAGCCCAAGTGTCAGGAAAGAAAGGTAGAAGAAGGCCCGGGAAATCTTGGAAGTAGCAGATTCAAGATGCATGTCAGTAAAGCTCGAGCTGTGTGCCAAGATCGATGCAAATAGAGACGTTTGATACACCAACAGTAAGTAAATTCTAGTTCCATCAGTTAAACATTTATCTGGAAGTTTGTCTTTCTTTGAGAAACTGATCCCGGAATTTCAGAGATCAGCTTAGTGATATGTATGTATGTATGCACTGTGAAGCAATTGTAAAACGTGTGTGATACTAGAAAATGCAACGACCCCATGTATGAGTAAACGAACGTTGGTTTACTCAAATTAATTTCTATCAGTATCCCCACTTTGCATGCAGTCGACTAGGACAGGAAAAAGTGGAGATACGGGAAGAAGTTACTCAAAGTAACTTCTTCCCGTATCTCAACTCTACATGCAATCGACTAGGACAGTAGCTTCTCAAAAGGATTTCCAGTAACTTCTTTCACTTTCAGCAACTTTTTTTTTATTATTGGAGGTTTAACGACCACCGTGAGCAGCTCAATGGGCTATAAGCAGTCGCCCGTCCCTAATTTAGGGTCACTGGTTCCATGGAAGGGCCAGTGCCGTAAGACAAACACAACATCCATGCCTCACCGGGATTCGAACCCGGACCCCTTACGGACGAATGATCAGAGGCCAGCGCCTTAGACCACTGCGCCACGGGGGCGGCTTCAGCAACTTCTCAAAAGGCTTTCCGGTAACTTCTTCCACTTCTAGTAACTTCTCAAAAGGCAGCACTTTCCAGTAACTTCTCAAAAAATGGCACTTTTTTCTTCATCTCCACTCTGCATGCAGCCGACTAGAACAATAACTTATTATTTATCTATCACTCTGCATGCAAGCGACTAGAACAGTAACTTATCAAAAGGCCGCACTTTCCAGTAACTTCTTCCACTTTCAGTAACTTCTCAAAAGGCTTTCTAGTATTTTCACATGTAGAATAAACATTGAACTATCTTTCTGCGTTTCTATATTATCGTCACTTTGGGGAGTAATATTTTAATTATTATCCAAAACGTGTAAAATAGTGGGCAGACTGACAATATTTTTTAAAAAGTTCCGATTTTGATATCTACTAGGTTAAAAAGCAGAAAAATAGTTTGATATTTTCTCTCGAAATACAAAAATTTGGAAACGCATACGAGTGAAATGATATATTTATTTTTCCATCTGCGTGATGCTATATTTGTTTCAATTTCGCATTGAAACAATACGGGGTATGGAGGACTCGTAACATATCTTCCATCAACTACAGCAATAGCTGTTGTGATACGTTATTTCAGATCAGCTAAATTAACAGGAAGGGGAAGGACGTAGACCTTGTCTTTGACATAGCCCCATAAAAAAGTGATAGGTTAACATATCTTCCATCAACTCCAGCAATAGCTGTTGTGATACGTTGTTTCAGATCAGCTAAATGAACAGGAAGCGGAAGGACGAAGACCTTGTCTTTGACATAGCCCCATAAAAAAGTGATAGGTTAACATATCTTCCATCAACTACAGCAATAGCTGTTGTGATACGTTGTTTCACATCAGCTAAATTAACAGGAGGGGAGGGACGAAGACCTTGTCTTTGACATAGCCCCATAAAAAAGTCATAGGTTAACATATCTTCCATCAACTCCAGCAATAGCTGTTGTGATACGTTGTTTCAGATCAGCTAAATGAACAGGAAGCGGAAGGACGAAGACCTTGTCTTTGACATAGCCCCATAAAAAAGTGATAGGTTAACATATCTTCCATCAACTACAGCAATAGCTGTTGTGATACGTTGTTTCACATCAGCTAAATTAACAGGAGGGGAGGGACGAAGACCTTGTCTTTGACATAGCCCCATAAAAAAGTGATAGGTTAACATATCTTCCATCAACTCCAGCAATAGCTGTTGTGATACGTTGTTTCAGATCAGCTAAATGAACAGGAAGCGGAAGGACGAAGACCTTGTCTTTGACATAGCCCCATAAAAAAGTGATAGGTTAACATATCTTCCATCAACTACAGCAATAGCTGTTGTGATACGTTGTTTCACATCAGCTAAATTAACAGGAGGGGAGGGACGAAGACCTTGTCTTTGACATAGCCCCATAAAAAAGTCATAGGTTAACATATCTTCCATCAACTCCAGCAATAGCTGTTGTGATACGTTGTTTCAGATCAGCTAAATGAACAGGAAGCGGAAGGACGAAGACCTTGTCTTTGACATAGCCCCATAAAAAAGTGATAGGTTAACATATCTTCCATCAACTACAGCAATAGCTGTTGTGATACGTTGTTTCACATCAGCTAAATTAACAGGAGGGGAGGGACGAAGACCTTGTCTTTGACATAGCCCCATAAAAAAGTCATAGGTTAACATATCTTCCATCAACTCCAGCAATAGCTGTTGTGATACGTTGTTTCAGATCAGCTGAATGAACAGAAAGGGGAAGGACGAAGACCTTGTCTTTGACATCGCCCCATAAAAAAGTGATAGGTTAACATATCTTCCATCAACTACAGCAATAGCTGTTGTGATACGTTGTTTCACATCAGCTAAATTAACAGAAGGGGAGGGACGAAGACCCTGTCTTTGACATAGCCCCATAAAAAAGTCATAGGTTAACATATCTTCCATCAACTCCAGCAGTAGCTGTTGTGATACGTTGTTTCAGATCAGCTAAATGAACAGGAAGGGGAAGGACGAAGACCTTGTCTTTGACATAGCCCCAAAAAAAAGTGATAGGTTAACATATCTTCCATCAACTACAGCAATAGCTGTTGTGATACGTTGTTTCACATCAGCTAAATTAACAGAAGGGGAGGGACGAAGACCCTGTCTTTGACATAGCCGCATAAAAAGGTCACAAAGGGTTAAATCCGGACATCGTGGTGGCCAACGTGGCCAATCCAGTACTGTGGAAGATTTTCATCCAGGAAGTTTCTAACTTCCCAATACCAGTGGGGTGGTGTTCCTTTTTGTTAGAACATGAAGTTGTCCTGTCTTCGTACAGTTGAGATATCAACCAAATAATTAGCATATCGAGATAAGAACTTCCCGTTACAGTGTTTTCTTGGAAAACGAAGGGGCCATACACATTTTTACGAGATACAGCGCAAAATACATTAACCTTTGAGAAATCCATATTTTCTCTGAGATTGTCAGTCCCCCATTTCCGAATGTTACGTTTGTTAATCTTTCCACAAATGTGGAATGTCGATTCGTCTCTGGAAATTAGATGTTCACTAAAATCTTCTTCAAAACTCTCCTGTATTTCTGTACAGAAATCACGACGAACGGTTCTGTCATTGTCACTTAGACTTTGCAAATAACTACAGTTTGTAGGGAGTCATTTTCAGACACTTCCTCCGAATTTTCCAAACAATCTGTTGTGGAATTTGTAACTCCCGACCCACCATAGTTGTGGATTTCCTTGGGCAGAGTTTAGAAAATGGTACGAACACGCTCCATTTGTTTACCAGATACAACACGTGGTCTCCCTGGACTTTTATCTTTACACAAACATGCTTTTATTTGAAATTTCTTGTGGCAGTCATAGATGGATTGTCTATACGGCGGTGATTTCTTGAAACGCGTTCTAAAACGCCGTTAAACAACAGCAACAAAATTCGTTTCTCTTAATTCAAGCACACAGATAGCCTTCTCCACAGGATTAGCGACCATCATGCCTGGCTGGTCACGTGACCGTGAACATGTAAAATCTTTTAGTGACGATATCTACACCGATGAGCTAATACGTTGTGACGACCTACCTAATAAGCTCTAGGAACCCTTTTAGCCCGCAAAACAGCGGCCATTTGGCGAGGCATCGATTCGATGAGGTGGCGATAGGTATCCTGGTGTATCTGGTACCATAATGTCAACAGCAGGCCCTCCAGTTTCCGTACATTTCGGGGTGGTGAGGACTTAGCGCGATCCCGCTTTTCCAAGTCGAACCACAAACGTTCGATTGGGTTCATGTCAGGTGAATTTGGAGATTAACAGAAAGTCACCAGCATGTTCCTCGAACCACTCCTTGACGATTCTGGCAGTGTGGCATGGCGCATTATCATGTTGGCAATGGCGATCACCAGCAGGGAACACAGTTGCCCTGGATGGGTGAACTTGGTCCGCAACGATGTTCGGATACCTGACAGCTGTCAGGGATTGTACTATTGGGATAATGGGGCTTATAATGCCCCAAGAAAGAATCGCCCACAGCATGCCACCGCCAGCCTGTTTCCGCCCAGCAGTGCATCCAGGTGCCATAGCTTCCGTTGGTAGACGACGTAACCGCGCTCTGCCGTCTACGTGATGCAACAGGAATCTTGATCGTCAAGCCAGGCCACTTTCATCCAATCATCCACGGTTCAATCTCGATGATCTTGGGCCCATTTTATGCGTAGTTGGCGATGACGTGCAGTGAGCATGGGGACCCGGCTGGGTTTCGGCTACCCAGCCCCATGCGCAGAAGGCTGCGATAAACTGTCTGCTGTTGCACGTTGCCGTGATCACCACTGTTGTAGCTGCTGGTGATTTGCCGCATTGTAGCCCTGCGATCGCTGTGAAAAATGCGCGACATTCTCCGCTCCACTCTGGCATCAATGAGCTGCGGAAGACACGAGACTGGACGACGGTTTAGCCATCTATGCACCACTTTTGATACGTATTCACTACAGAGGCTTGTGAACAACCCACAAGCAGCGCCGTTTCCGAGATCGTAGTTCCGAGGCGCGTGCCATCACAATTTGTCCTTTATCAAACTCCGATAAATCGGCAGCTTTTCCCATCCTGACTCCCAACACTCTACTAACCGAAAGCCGGTCCTCGTGTTGTATATTTGTATATATACTGCTCTGTGAACTTCATCTGCACCACCGTTCGGTATCCAGGCGCGCTGACTTCTGTAGGCTGAGGGGGGGGGTCGTAATGGAATAGCTCATAGGTGCGTATAATACAATCGTTACTATTGATGATAGAAAGGTGCATCGTGAGTATCGATATCTTACAAAGTTTTGGTTTAATGAAATGTTGGAACTGTCTTTTTCATTAGTAATAACCCTGTAGATTAAAGGAGTTAAAAATATACTTGTGTCGCAGTTTTATAAAATACTTCTAGAGCAAAAGGTATCTCGATATAAAGGCTCATATTTTATTTTTCAAGAGTAAAAAAAGGTTAGTGGCAAATTGTGTATGAATTTTTTCTCCTTCTCATTCAGGAGGTTTTTCGGCCAAACAAAAGTCATTAAATCTTCAGCGTCTCGGGCTAATTAAGAAAATGGGTGGTATATTCTGAGATGAAAAATAAAAGTAGAAATCCGTTGATGTTCGTAATTTGAAACCCAGATCTGTCGTTCTTTACGGGTTACGTTTTGATATCCATTCACATACATCCGGGGCAGTCTTGTGCGGTATCAATGTGATTGCTGTAATTGCTTCCAAAAACAAGAAACATAAAGGCAAATGCTTATCGAAAGAGTGGTAAACCTCAACTGTAATTGGCCCGTATTGGTAGCTGTCAGGACAATGCTCAAGTCACGTGGTATTTTGTGGTCATAAACCGTTTTCGTCCAGCTTCCTGTGTAGCCTGCTTTTGCGAGATGATTGGGCGGGTGGATTAGTTCCTGAAAGGAAAATTTGTGAACTCAAAAACTGAACCATTTCGGAATGCTCATCGTAGGAAAGGAAACGGAGAACCTACTTCACTAGAATTAACCTAAATTGAAACAATAAATTATTTTCCTCGCCCATTCGTTTGCTTAAAAAAATAGCAAATTCTTTCTGAAGTGGTATCATTGGTTTCTTTATTTCAATTGCGTACTGATATTTTTACTTTTAATATGTCTTATCTGCGGTTCCAGTAGGTTTTGTTTGTTTGTTTATTTTAATCCTTGCATAATTTCCAATAGTTAAGATTTCGAAGGAGATTCATGATATAATAACTTCAAGCCGTAATGATATCCTTAAAACCCAACAATTGTATCCTGAAACTTTCTACTCCCCACCCCCACCCCTCTAAATTTTGAACCTATTTTCTTTCATTCACAACTTTATTTTTCGGTGTAGTTCAAGCGGTAGAATATCAGACTCCGGAGAAAGACGATGCGAGTTAGAATTAATGATAATTGCTTCTTTTCAAAGCTTCGAAAAATGCGTGATGCTCCTTCCACACATCGTTTGGATTTAATAAGATTTCCTTGTTCCACGCTTTGAAAAATATGTGATGCTTCTTCGACACATCGTCTGGAATTAATGAGAATTCCTTCTTCTACTCTTCGAAAAATGTGTAAAGCTCTTTCCATACATCATATGGAATTAATGAGAATTCCTTTTTCTAAGCTTCGAAAAATGTTGGTTGCTTCCTTCACACATCGTCTGGAATTAACAAGAATTCCTTCTTTGCTTCGAAAAACGTGTGATTCTTCTTCCACACGCCGTCTGGAATTAACGAGAATTCCTTCTTCGCTTCGAAAAATGCATGATATTTCTTCCACACATCGTCTGGAATTAACAAGAATTCCTTGTTCTACGTTTCGAAAAATGTGATGCTTCTTCCACACAACGTCTGAAATTAATAAGAATTTGTTCTTCTGAGCTTCAAAAATGTGATCTTTTTCCACACATCGTCTGGAATTAATGAGAATTCATTCTTTCATGCTTCGAAAAATGTGTAATGCCTCTTCCACACATCGTCTAGAATGAATGATAATTCCTTCTTTTACGCGTCGAAAAACGTGTGATGCTTCTTTAACACATCGTCTGGAATTAATGAGAATTCGTTCATCTACGCTTCGAAAAATGTGTGATGCTTCTTCCACACATTGTCTGGAATTTATGAGAATTCCCTTCTTTTACGCTTCGAAAAATGTGTGATGTTTCTTCCACACATCGTCTGGAATGAATGATAATTTCTTCTTTTACGCTACGAGAAATACAGGATGCTTCTTTCACACATCGTCTGGAATTAATGAGAATTCCTTCTTCTACGATTTGAAAAATGTGTGTTATGCTTCTTCCACACCCCAACAAAAACAGCATTGCTGGGCCAACACTAGCAGCCAGCAGTGACAACAGTGGTTCAGCACTATGTTGCCGCCGCCCAACCGTAAATAAATGTCCCGGAGGCCACCACATGGGCCAGCAGTTCCGGCCAGCAGCTGTCCACAAGTATGCCAGAACAGGGCCATCAGTTATCCATCACAGACAGTAGCTGCCACAAGTGGCCCTTCAGAGGCCCTGCAAGCATGTGCAATAAATGATGGCTAGCCTAATGTAGTCCGCTAGTTTCCCGGCAGTGGCAGCCGGCAATCACGTGACGTAACTGATGGCTTGCCGAATCTTGTCCGCCAATTTCCCAGTAGTAGACATAAAAAAAAAAAAGAAAAGATAACCGGAGTTTCCCAAAGCCGTAACCTACTTTTCTTTTTCTCTTAAGGATCTTCTGCATGACGGCACCGCGCTAGGGAGATTTTCTCAAGAGATCCTGAAAACTACCCATTTAGAACTGGCCAGAAACGAACCAAGGACAGTATGTGTGCGAAGCGAGCACACGTCCGACTACCCTGATTTGCCCCCCCCCGAGTCTCCGCTTGAAGCTGAACCTCTTTCCAGTGCGATGTGAAACTAACGGTTCTCTTTTTAATTTTACACTATTGCGAGGTATTTTTCATAAATATCAGTTTCATATAATTCATAAATTTATTTTTTCGACGTAATGATTCTTTTTATTTACTTTATGGGAACTTCACTCATTTTCAACGAGTGTACCAACTTAAAGGCGCTTTCCAAACTTATGTGCTGTCCTTGTGGTCTTCGAAGGCGATTGCTTAATTAATATATATGTCCATGTCCCATTCTGTTACATTTTTAACGTTGTATCTTTACTTTCACGGTCCGAAACTACATTTGTTTTAAAGAGGAACCATATTTTATTTTACTTCTCGTTATTTTTAGCAGCGAATTCCTCCAATCGTGTATTCAACCCATGGATGAGTATATTATATCCACATAGCGTTGCTTTTTTTTTTTTTCTTTCTTTTTTTTTTTTTTAATAATTGATAAGTTTTGTACGCGTATAATTCTTATTTTTTTCCAATGTAACGTCTTTTAATGTTTTTCCATGACTTTTGTTCGAAGCGGTTTAGTGTATGTTAAAACGAAATATATGCAGAAATTATTTCTTGTTTTTCATGGGAATGGAGTGGGTGTATTTCATGGCTGTCTGCATTCTCGATTCTTCGGGTTGTTAGTGCAGCAATTTTGCTACGAAATGAGTTTCTATAAATACACGAGAGTAAAAATTTACTCTCGTGTATTTATAGAAACTCATTTTGACCATTTCTTACAGTTCATTAATAATTATTCATATAAATTTTTTTCCCACGGTAATCTTCGTCGACGTGGCATTTCATTAGGAAATTAATTCGCCTCTCTACATGTGGCTTTTTTTTCTTAACATCCACTAACATAACACGATGGCGATAGCGTCGTCTTCAACTAACTGGTACCCCGAGAGACACAGCACCTTTTGCTTCTGCGTATGCGCAGTCCCATTGCTTCCACCTCGTGTTGGGGTTGCATCGGTTGCCAGCTTCGGGCTACTAGTGGCACTTGCTTGGTGGCCCGCAATTCACGGCGACGCTGCAGGGCCATCAACGGCTGGCAACTGATGACACTGCCACCAACGAACCGCTACCGTGCCGTGAGCGGCAAAATTCAGCTAGCAGTGACCCAGCACTTCCAGCTGGTGTCCAGCAGTGTCCCAACACTTGTGCTTCTGCTGGGACGTCGATTGAAATTAGTAAAAATTCTTTCTACATTGAGCCACTCCTTCAACCTTGGTTTGCGGCGGATCCGAAACCTACTATTTCATGGCCTTTTTGAAGATGATATGTATGTGACGTACCTACCACAGAGGTGACGCATATGTCAAAACACAAATTGCGATGATCAGCCTTCGTCGGTGTAGTTCAAACGGTAGAATATCTGACTCCAGAGAAAGAAAATGTATGTTCGAAGCCTACCACCGCCAAAAAGCGCTTACTTTCATACATATCTTATCGGTTTTCGTTTGTTCTGTTATTTTCCAGTCGTTCTTTTTTTCACCCAGGTTTTCTTTAACCTTTTAAGCGGCCAACGTACCTAAACCAAAAAATAGCCCAAATTTTCTGCGCCCCCAGAAGATATATCCAAGTTGCGGCATGGTTTAGCTGCAAAACAATAAAGGGATGAAGCGTCATTTTCTTTAAATAATGCACAGATTTCCCGCTTGGAGGCGTAAAGGTCAAAATGGTTTTCTTGCTATCTCTGCTTCCGGAAGACGTATTTGAAAAGTTTTTTTTTCCCTTAGAACAGCTTTTTCCATGAAGACTATTTTTCACCTATTTTTAACTTCCCATTATGCAAAAAAATTCCGCTAGGAGGCCTTAGAGTTACATCATGTTTCCTTCTGTATTTCTTCTCTGAAATGTTCGATTTGAAAAATCTCTTTTCTCTGATATGCTATGAGTGAAACTTTTTGTACGCCATTTGTTAATTTTTCGTAAGATATCTTTTTATCAGGAAAGAAAATACTAATAAGAAATCTGCCAGGACGAGTGCTCCAATGGGTGCGTGTAGCTGAGAACAAGAACTTTTACTGCTCTTGTATCAGGTAAATGACACTGGAAAAGTTTTCAAGGATGACCTCAAAATCAGCCTTCCTGTATTTACGCAAAAGCATCGGTAGAAGATTGTGCAACAAAGTGAGCATTATTTTGTTTAAGCTAATTGAGCTTCAATTGGCGTCATGAATTGCATGCAAACAATGCTAATTTTAACAAAATGGAAGATTTCCTAAACAGTAAATGTTCTCTTGTTTATTTTTTCTTTTCGCAATGTGGGCCCCATTATTCTATTTGGTTGCGATTTGCATAGGTTTGCTTGCTTGCGTGTGATTGAACAACCGTTCAGCTATTTGATTCATCGACGTGAGGGCAGCAACAGTCTGCCTTCAAAGTTTGGATTTCAGTCAAACAGTTCTGCCAAATCAGATGTATACGGTTTCTGAAAATTGCAGCACCATGAAGGACTGCTGGCATTAGCTTGAAATACGTACAACAGATTGGAACATGCAAACGATTAAAATGTTAGTAAAAATGCGCATGTGGTTTCGAAGCATCGTTCTCTGAACTTTTTTTATTATTGGCGGTTTAACGACCACCGTGAGCAACTCAATGGGCTATAAGCAGTCTCCCGTCCCTACCCAGCAAAAACAGTCTTGCTGGGCCATTGCTGGCAGCCAGCAATGATCCAGCACTATGTTGCTGTTGCCGAACCGTCAATAAAATGTATGGGCGGCCAACAGCAGCGCCAGCAATTCAGGCCAACAGTTGGCACACCCCTCTCAGTTGTTGTTGCTACAACAGGGCCATCAGTTATCCATCACAGGCAGTAGCTACCACAAGTGGCCCTTCAGCGACCCTACAATCACGTGCCATAAATGATGGCTAGCCTAATGTGGTCCGCTAGTTTCCCGACAGTGGCGGCCGGCAATCACGTGACGTAACTGATGGCTTGCCGCATCTTGCCCGCCAATTCCCCGGTGGTAGCCATAAAAAAAGGAAAAAAGTATAACCGCGGCTTCCCAAAGCTACACCTACTTTTTTTTTTTTTCGCCTTACGAAACTTCTGAATTATAGCACTGTGCTGCGAAAATTTTCTCAACAGGTATCTAGTTGGAAAGGAACCAAGGACTGTCTACGTAGAAAGCGCGCGCTCTACCAACCGGACTGATTTTGGCACGTCCGAGTGTTGCTTGAAGCTGCCCCTCTTTTCTGCGGAATGGGTAACGAATGGTTCTCTATTGAATTTTACAATATTGCTAGGTATTTTTCATAAATGTCAGTTTCAAATAATTCATAAATTTATTTTTTCAACGTACGATTGTTTTTTGTTTTTTTCTTTTACCTTAATGGAACTTCACTTTTTCAACGAGTGTACCAACTTAAGGCACTTTCCAATGTTTCGAGCTGTCCTTGTTGTCTTGAAAGGCGACTATTGAATTAATGTATTTACCCCGTTCATGTCACATTCTGTTACATTTTTAACGTTGTATCTTTCCTTTCTGCTGTCCGAAGCTACATTTGTTTTAAAGAGGAAAGATATTTTATTTTACTTCTCGTTACTTTTAGAAGTGAATTCCTCCAGTCTTGTGTGTTCAATCCATGGGTGAGTACATTAAATCCACATAGCGTTGCTCTTTTTTTTTTTAAATAATAATTGATAAATTTTGTACGCGTATAACTCTTCTTTTTTTTTTTTTCAACATAACTTTTTTTTAAATGTGTTTTTTTCAAGCAGTTTAGTGAACGTTAAAACGAAAGATTACACAGAAATTATTTCTTGTTATTCATGGGAATGGAGTGGATATATTTCATGGCTGTAATCTAGTATTTCATGGCTTAATCTGATATCTTCGTCGACGTGGCATTTCATTAGGAAATTAATTCGCCTCTCTACATATGCTTCTTTTTTCTTAACAACCACTAAAATAACACGATGGCGATAGCGTCGTCTTCAACGAACTGGTACCACGAGATGCACAGCACCTGTTGCTTCTGCGCATGCGCAGTCCTGTTGCTTCTGCGCATGCGCAGTCCTGTTGCTTCCACCTCGTGTTGGGGTTGCTTCGGTTGCCAGCTACGGGACACTAGTGGCACTTGCTTGGTGGCCCGCAATTCACGGCCATGCTGTAGGGCCATCAATGGCTTCCAACTGAAGGCGCTGCCGCCAACGGACCGCTACCGGGCCGTGAGCGGCAATTTTCAGCCAGCAGTGACCCATCACTGCCAGCTGGGGGCCAGCAGTTTCCCAGCACTTGTGTTTTTGATGAGTAATTTAGGGTCACTGGTTCTAAGGAAGGAAGGGAGCTAGGGCCGTAAGACAAACACAACATTCATGCTTCACCGGGATTCGAACCAGGACCCATCTCGGACGAATGATCAGAAGCCATCGCTTAGACCACTGCGCCACCTGAGCGGCCTGAACTTTCCTGTCTTTGGTTTAGAGCTGGCTCAAACGAGAAGTTGCAATCAATGAAGGGCTGACATTGGGTGGAAAAAGTGTTTCTTGTGTCTCACTGTCAACCGTGGCCAAAGCTGGTCACATTATGAACACCTGGCGGACTTTGAGTGAAGAAGGATTGTCGAGATGAGAGAAACTGGATTTTCCTACGGCAAAATTGCCATTCGCACAGGATGAAACACCAGTGTAGTAATGCAAACGTGGCTTCAGTAGATAGATGAGCATCGGACGTACAGAAATCCGGGAAATGTACTGCAAAATCGCACGACTGCACGGGATGACACACACCTTTATCGCATGGCAGTGACCGATCCTACAGTGACATGCATGGAGTTAACGTTGCAGTGGAGCACTGTCACAGGTCAGGCTTTGTCCTCTAGCACAGTTCAACGTCGTGAAGAAATTAGAAAGACATGGAGATATTGCAAATAGACGATGACATCGTTCTGTCCACGTTATGATAACCAGCGCCATAGCAACTGAAAAATTGTTCATCCGACACCGCTGAGATCGAACCCAGAACTCTCGATAACTAGCCGAGTGTTTTCGCTTGGCTAGTTATCGAGAGTTTTGGGGTTCGATTCCAGCTGTGTCGGATGCTGAACTCTAGATAACTAGCCGAATGTGTGTGTAAAGAGTTGAGTGTGTGTGAAGAGTTCCAGACCGACGCAAATCTTCGCTAAATCCGTTTTGAGGTATAAAATTCCACCAGGTAAAAATATGCGCACGTTATAATATGCACATTCACACTATCATTTTTTATTAATTTCTTTATTTTATTTATTTGAGATTGTATTGATTAATTTTATTGATTAATTTTATTGATTTTTCATTCATTTTTTTTATTAATTTCTTTATTTTATTAATTAATTTTATTTATTTGAGATTGTATTGATTAATTTTATTGATTTTCATTCATTTTTTTTATTAATTTCTTTATTTTATTAATTTATTTTATTTATTTGAGATTGTATTGATTAATTTTATTGATTTTTCATGCTTTTTTTATTAATTTATTTTATTAATTTATTTTATTTAGTTGAGATTGTATTGATTAATTTTATTGATTTTTCATTCTTTTTTTTATTAATTTCCTTATTTTATTATTTTATTTTACTTATTTGAGATTGTATTGATTAATTTTATTGATTTTTCATTCATTTTTTATTAATTTATTTTATTTATTTGAAATTGTATTGATTAATTTCATTGATTTTTTATTAATATCTTTGTTTTATTAATTTATTTAATTTGAGAATATATGTACAGGAATGTATTCATGTCAATTAGTTACCTGTTTATGACATTCGAATTCGACTTGACTTTCGGTTGTATGTATTCCACATGTGGGGCATCTCTGAAGAGCGTCCAACAATAGTCCGCCGTCATCGAAGTGGACCGCTTTCCCTGGTATCGTTGCTCAGTCACAGCTACATCCTTGTGGAAATGCTCACCGTGCTCATCACAGACCTTTCCGCAGTTAACCGGGAAAAAATCCAAATGGGAATCAAGAAAGTGGATCTTTAAGGACATTCTGCAGCCAAATTTATGAAACAGAGCCAGCATGTCCTCAAGCAGATCCTTGCAATATTTTGCCCTGACATTCCCCAGGAAATTTGTTGGCACTTGGCAAAATGCCTCCCACACTTGTTTTTCATCATTGTGACGTACCTGCCAGCAGGACGCACACGACATAAAGGCAGATAGCAATCAGTATGAACGTCTGCGTAGCTCAGTTGGTAGAGTCCGCTTATTCCGGAATAAGTCGCTCTACCAACTGAGCTACGCAGACGTTCATTCTGATTGCTATCTGCCTTTATGTCGTGTGCGTCCTGCTGGAAGGTACGTCACATCTCCCCCTCCCCCCCCCCCCCCCCCCGATCCCTGTTCGGGCGCCAATGTGGCGTAAAAATAGTCTTGACCTTTACGCTAACTTAAAATATCAACATATTAATAAATTGTTCCTAAATGAAACAAACCTTAACGGCCAGACGAAACATATAAAACAGAAGTCAACTTACGGAAAAAGTCCTTTATTCGGAATGGAATGCACAACACTCTCCACACATTTATCTCAACACTATTCAATTCTCTCGTACAGCACTTTCTTAACAACGCTCATCATAATCGCTCTTATCAACACACCCCCTTTCTCTTACAACAGATCAGTCTTACTTTTTATCTCTTGTTCTTACCTTATTACATGCATACGTCACGTGCATTCAACCTCAATTGTATTGCCAAACGTATTCGTTTGAAGGAAAAGATATTTCGTTAAGCGTGAAGAATACTGAGAATAAACTCAAGATTTAAATAGGGAAAGAAACTAAAAAAGGAAAGTTAATCTAGAATATACGTCACATCATGCTGAAGGAGTTTCTCAAGCTTCGGGTCTCTGAAGAGCTGTCTGATCTAAGGACCCACAAAAACTCCCTCTTTAATTTTGGCTTCGCTGAGTCAAGGAAATTTTTCATGCAGGTACTTGAACGCTGGTTCATTCTTGTCCATGGCTTTCACCAAGTTTTTAACAAGACCGAGTTTGATGTGTAGAGGAGGTAGGATGATTTCATGCGGGTCCATCAGTGGTGAGTTCTGCACATTCATTTCTCTGGGTTTCAAGCAGGCCCTCGGAAGCCAGTCTCTCTGTATGTGGTACGAATCTGTAGCTCGGCTATCCCACTGACAAAGAAAGCAGCAATGCTTGATATATCCCTGTTGAAGGCCCATCAACAGAGACACAACTTTGAGGTCAGCACAGATATGCCAGCCGTACGATTTGTAATGAATTCTCTCCAACAGATGCTTTATGTTGTCATAGGTTTCCTTCATGTGGACCGCATGTTCAAGAGGAATGGATGGAAGCTGATTCCCGTTATGCAGCAAAACCACCTTCAGACTCAATTTTGACGAGTCTAGTATAAATAGCCGCCATTCCTGTGGATCATATGGTATTCCGAGTTCTTGCAGCAGGCCATCAACAATCCAGCAGAAAACAAGGCTTTCTTTTTTTTTTTTTTTTTTTTTTTTGAAAATAGGTTCGAATTGCTGATGACGAATACGAAACGAAGTCACTAGGATATTTCGTTCCAGAAGATTCTATTGTCGGAGTCTTGACGTCAGTATCTCTGCTTTTGTTTTAGATAGATTCAAATCTCGAACAAGGTCGTTAAGTTCCTCCGATGTGATTCTGTGTGGCGCAGATGTTTCACCATAACATGTATATTCGTCATCCTTACTTTCATGAACCTTTGAAGATGACGGTTGAGGATACACAACGTGCTCCTCGTCTGAATTGATGACAAAATCTATCGGAGACTTGGGAATGGGAAGTTCTTCGCAATGTGTTACAGGACAGCAGAAGCTACGTTAGGGTAGTCTATAGACCACTTCTTTTTTTTTTTTTTTTTTCGTTACGCCTCCACAAACAGGTGGCACCATACAAAAATAAGTCATTTACGTGATTGGTAGGCTTCATGTGGGAAGCAAAGTGGGAAGCAAAGGGCATCGCCTTTCCTTTTCCATTAAGCCACTGTGAAAGATTCGCTGCCGCCCCGGTGGCGCAGTGGTCTAAGCGATGGCCTCTGATCATTCGTCCGAAAGGGGTCCGGGTTCGAATCCCGGTGAGGCATGGATGTTGTGTTTGTCTTACGGCACTGGCTCTCTCCCTTCCCTGGAACCAGTGACCCTAAATTAGGGACGGGCGACTGCTTATAGCCCATTGAACAGCTCACGGTGGTCGTTAAACCTCCCAAAAAAAAAAAAAAAAAAAAAGATTCGCTGCACACGTATGGCAGCATATGTGTGGAGCCCAGTCTTTATCTTACTCGCCTACCTTACAGCAGAAATACAGATAAGCTTTTTAACTACCTTAGTAGTCGCCTTTTTCTGTGCGGCAAACGTAACTTTCCCGCAAATATAACAAAAATTATTTGCATTATTAACACACGTAAGTGGCATAGCTACTGCTGATTTTGTAGTGCAAGGATCACCTGTGTAGACTAGTTCTTCCAAGTAAACAGCAGAGCACGCTCCCCGACGAAGTGAAAGAAACCGACCCAGGGCGCCCCGTCTCGCCTATAAAAACTAAAGATTGCATCACCTGGCGTCATAAACAGAAAGTTACCGTCACTCTAGACGTAGCACAGGATGATGCAATAACATCTTGGTATGATGTAGACCAAGGGATGATGAAATATGAGGTAATAATTCGTAACCTTGTATTATAACAATAATAAATTATGTTAATAAAATAATAAAGAACTAAGATAACATTAATTAATATTTTATTAAATATCATTAATAAATAATAACCATTATAATTAATAATAATCATTTATTTATTACTTAATATTATAAATTATAATAAGATTCTTAATCTCATTATTCAGTGCATTACATTACTGGAGAGCACCACAATATCCCCGAAACGAGAGCCAATAAAAATGCTGATATTTGTGTTCAGCACGTTCGATTGATAGAGGATTTGCACACTTTCATTTCAGAAGCAATTTCATTGTTGTGCAGTGTAATGAATCTAATGCTCTTTGTTTTGTATTATATTTTTGTTCCCTTAACTGTAAATTTTCGTCGAATGACACTTAATGCCTCTCATCGCTTTAAACTGTTACTTAAAAAAAAAAAAAAAAAAAAAAAAAAAAAACATCGAACCTGGACTCACTCGGGCGCTTAGACCACTGCGCCACCGGGGCGGCCGTTCTTGGCTTAGTTCGACATTGCACTGATACGAGAAGCATAATAGTATTTTGTTATTTCTACTAGGCTATACAGTATATATAATACTATTTTTATTTTACATGATATAAAAACTCGTAGCGGTGTACTTTAGATTATTTAACATACCTATCTACATAAAAGGTGAAGAACGGAAAGATGGGCATTGCCGACATCATGATTTCGGCAATGCCAATATCGGGCGAGCAACAGCAAGACAATTTCGCATATATCTGAAATGCCAATATCGGGCCGATATCGGCTGAAGAACGGCAAGACAATGTCGGATATGTCGACATAACCAATATCGGCCCGATATCTAGCCGATATTCACTGTTACTTGGGATATTATTTTGCAACATTTTTTTCAAAATCTTCTAGCTCTCTAACGGTGGCTTCATTGTCTTTTTCGGGTAACTCTTTTCTCTTTGACGTTTTATCACTTATAAAAATTTAGGATTTCCTTCTTGAAGGCAGCGCGAGGCTGACTGCTGTTTAACTATACATATGAAGCAAAAGCAGCACCGATCCTCCCAATACAACGCTTACTTGGAGGGTGAAAGTCGCGATGGACAACATTCCGGGAATTATTACCTCCTGTTCCCTTTCACACCAGCAACAGCCCCAGATTCCGTAACTCCTTGTCATTTACTGCAATCGTCGCTCAGAAATCCACTTACCAGTCCCATCCATCCCCTTTTTAACTTGGAGTAGGTCACCTGTTTTCTTTTAGCTTAGGATTATGTCTCCTGTTTTCAACTCTGTGGACGCGTTACTTCCAAAGCTCTTGGAGTTGGGTGGCGAAGGGATTCTCACGCAGAAGTCTCTTCTTGGGCGTTTGATGTACTCCTTCCCCATTGTTTTTCTATCAACATTCTTCTACTAGCACATCAAAGTTCCCTTGCGCATTTGGAATTTTGTCCTGTATGCCACCATTTCTATATCTCCATTTAAGGACAGTGAGCAGTAATTTTCTCTGTTTCGTTAACATATGGAATTTCATTAAATTTTGTAACTTTGCTTCTTAAAATTTATCATCTTAACTGTTCTCTCCCTCATTAAATCCGGGGGACTTAATTTTTTTTCGTTAAAAACGATTAAATTAGCTTTGAATTAACATTATACTAAACAAAGGTTCCTACTTTTCTCGTTTAATCCGGGATCTCGTTAAATACGTGCTCTAAGCAGGTATAACGCAATGTCTTTTTTCGTGAGCAAGATTGGTTTTGCGCTATGTCTAAACCATGATTAAGGAATGTCGAACTAAATAAGAATACGATGCAATAGTTTACGGTCAGACGAAACATAAAACAGAAGTCAACTTACGATAACTTTTTATTGGTCCAGCACTACTTCAGTAGATCCAACATATAGCACAGCAGGTAAACTTCACATTATACTACTTAGTGATCGAACGTTTGCACACACACACACATCCACATGAGCAACTATTGTATCGTCCTTTTTATCCATCGTTCTTATTTACGCTTTCCAACCGTAGGTTGAAGAAGCGTATATGCTCCAGCTTTGTCCGTCTGTCCGTCCGCACGATGACTCGCGTAAAAATTGGTTCGATTTCGATGAAATTTCAGTATGTGGTAGGGGATCATCTGGGGACGAACCTTATTGAAAATGGATGAAATGGGGTCAAAGGTAAGGATATAGGAGCGGGATTCACCCCATTGCCCTTATGAGTCATAAATTGCGTAAAAATGCATGCTTTTATTACGACAAAACTTTATCATGCTGTTCCGGAGGTATGCTTAACCAATTCTGTTTAATATCATCGAAATGGAGTCAAAGGTCAGGGCACAGGAGCAAGATTTATTCCAGAGCCATTCTTCTCATAACTCGAGTAATGATTTCTGGTATGTTCGAAAGTATCATAATCAATGCACTGTATGATTTTACTAACTTGTCACATTCATACGTCACTTTCTCTCTGACCTCAAATGTGTTGCCAACCTCATTCTCGTGAGAGAGAGAGAGAGAGAGAGACGATATCACGTTACGTTTGGAAGTATAAAGCAGAACAAACTCAAATTTACATAGGAAAAGGAACTAAAAATGAAAGTTACATTAGAATAAACGTCACACGGGCTCTACTGCACTTTGGTTGTAGCCGGTGGTGAATTCGGAAGAAATGATGTTCGCAACCATAAAAAAATGTGGCACGAAGCCTACCTGCCACTTTAATTTTTCTGTGTTGATTTCCATAGTAGCTGTGAAAATAGCAGAAGACGCCTTCTATGACCTTCATTTTGGGAACTTACGCCTTGATTATGCAGCTTCCGTTCCCTTTATGCTAGAATTCTATTGATTCGTGAGAGGCTCTACTGTGTGATCCGCCAGTTGTGAAAACAGGAACCTAACGATGATCGAACCCGCGTCGCCTCGTTCCGGAGTTAGTTGCTCTAAACGACTAAGCTACACCGACAGAATACATCGCTGCAGATATGTCTTCTTGAGACGTGCTTTACCTCTGCAGCAGTAAGTCAGACTGTTTAATGTCATCCCTGTAGCGCCGCCCCGGTGGCGCAGTGGTCTAAGCGATGGATTCTGATCATTCGTCCGAACGGGGTCTGGGTTCGAATCCCGGTGAGGCATGGATGTTGTATTTGTCTTACGGCACAGGCTCTCTCCCTTCCCTGGAACCAGTGACCCCAAATTAGGGACGGGCGACTGCTTATAGCCCATTGAGTTGCTCACGGTGGTCGTTAAAAATCCAATAAAAAAAAAAAAAAAACATCTCTGTAGTACTAATATTGGGTAAAGTTACGAGTATCATCTCATGTAAAATGCAGTATTCCTCATTATTGCATACATGTTATGGTAAAAAGGTCCCTCTTCTCTCCTTTTCTTTCCATATAACCACGAAAAGTGCCTTAGTGACGCTAAGCCTAAAACAAATATGTAAAGGAGTCTCAGCGACTTCTACACCAATGCTCTTAGGCTGAACTAAATGGTTGAGTCCTACAATTCTAATAAAATATGAAACACCAACGACAATGCATGGACATTGATAACGCAGGGAGCAGTAGCGGATCCAGAGGGAGGCAACTGGGAGGACCCCCCCCCATATAAGTTCATGCCGTTTTATTTCACGAGTGCTTCCCAGGTCAGTAGTGATAGTGCAGATGGCCAGTTAGTTGTATATCAAACTGTAGCCAGTAATATCGTGTATCTAAATCATATTGCGTTGTGTGATTGTGGCTAATACTTTTTCGGTTTTCAGGTCTGGAAGTATGGAGTGTCAAGTAGAGAGAAATGAACATTTCCGACATCTGCTCCTTTACGAGTTTAACAAGGGATCCACAGCCTCTGAGGCTACTCGAAAAACTTGTACTGCGTGTGGGAAGGATGCAATTGCTCCGAGGACAGCCCGCAAATGGTTTGAGCGGTTCCGAGACGGCAATTTCGACCTCAACGACTCTCCACGCTCAGGTCGCCCATCTCACTTTGATGAGGATCGTTTGAACTATATCATCCATTTGGATCCGCGTCAAACCAGATGCGAATCGGCCACTGAGATGGACTGTGATAGCCCCGGTGGTGCGACACCTGGAACGTATGGGAAAAGTCCAGAAATTGAGGTCTTGGGAGCCTCACACTCTCACCGAGGACAAGAATCAACGTGTTGTCATATGTGGTTGCTTGCTCGCCCGTCATCGCAAATGTTCTCAGCAACACAATCTCTTTATGTCACGTATTGTTACTGGAGATGAAAAGTGGTGCGTGTATGCGTGAATTTCAGGCATCGAACGGAGTGGTTAAGCCCAAACAAGACACTCACACCACGTCCAAAACAATACCTTCATCCTGAGATGATCATGTTGTGTGTCTGGTGGGACATGGAAGGCATTATTCACTGAGAAATGCTGCCGAGGAATCGGACCATCAACACTGTACTCTATTGTGAGCAACTCCGCCGT
Organism: Macrothele yani; assembly: GCA_039090855.1. Classification (NCBI taxonomy): domain Eukaryota; kingdom Metazoa; phylum Arthropoda; class Arachnida; order Araneae; family Macrothelidae; genus Macrothele; species Macrothele yani. The sequence continues at coordinate 83,418,268 of CM077006.1, read as the reverse complement.
GTGAGGGAGCAGTTCAGAAGAAACGGCCACATGGTCACCATGGTGTCCTTCTCCAACATGATAACGCACTCCCTCACAGTGCATACATGACCAAAATGGCCATTCAGGACATGAAATCGGAGATCCTTCCACATCCGGTCTGTTCCCCAGATGTCGCCCCCTTCAGACTATTACCTGTTTTGATCTCTGTCGAATGTACTCCGTGGCAGAACGTTCAACAATGATGTTGATCTCCAGAATTTCCTTGATGATTTCTTCGCAGCAAAACCTGCACGTTTTTTTTAAGAATGGCATTGCAGACTTATCCAGATGATGGGACACCGTCATAAACAATGGGGGAGAATACATAGTTGATTGATTCCGTTTTCCCTTCTGATGTAATACATTCTTATATAGTGCGGTGAAAAAAACGGCATGAACTTACGCGTCAACCCAATATTTATATTTGTAGAATTATAGTGGTAAATGCACAGATTTTCTTAGAATTTTTTATAACGATTAAAATTTGCTGTGCATTTGGAGATAAAATCTTTGTAATAAATTCGAGCTCTTCTAGTCGGACGGCTTAATTTAGTAAAAGCAATTCTAGCTTGAATCATGGAATTATTCCTGAGTAATATGATTGGTAATACTTATTTAAAATATTTGTTTCTTCTTTCGCAATGAATGATTCCCACCTCTCTGAAGAAAACTTCCATTTACTTCATCTCATCAAGTCATTCCTGTGCAATTAATTGTTCTGTTCTGGCTTCAGAGAGAGAGAGAGAGAGAGCAGAAAGGAAAAAGAAATCTAGAGTTTCATAAAGAGAGGAAGCTGAGAACAGAAGGGAGAAGAGATTTGATCTGATCATGAAAAGCAATGGGTGTGCTTTGTGTAATGTAATATTTCCAAAAATTTCCAAGAGAAAATCGCCAGTAAGACGATGAATGGCGCAGGAATGAGCCGATGAAGTGAAGTAAATGGAAATTCCTTTCAAAGGAAGTGGAAATCACGCATCGCGAAAGAACAAACGAATATTTTAATCAGGAATTACCGGTCATATTGCCTAGGAATGATTCGAAATATGCTAAAAAGAGGATTAAGTTCTATTAAATTAATTAAGCCGTCTAAATAGAATTTATTTTGAAAGATCCTATCCCGACTTGATTTAAAAAAAGACGAAGTTCGTTTCCTCACAAAGCAGGCAATTGAGAAGCTCTGCTGGTTTGTTTGTGTGTGTCTGATCGTTTTACAAAGTCTCTCTATCAGTCCTTTTTTTTTTTTTTAAACCAGAGGTACCCCCCTCCCCCACTCCACCCGCTCCACCTAAGGGAAGCTTGTGGATCCAACCCTCGCAGGGTCCATTTTTCTCCGAAAATTTGCAATTTAAAATGAATAATTCCTAGAAAAAATTCAGAAAAAAAAAGCATATTAGAAGTTTTATTAAGTGTTTAAAGTACTTTTGTTTTCATCTGCTTGAACTTAGTGTCTTCTTCTGCTACAGTTTCTTTTGTTTGGCTGTTATCATCAAAGGAGAATTTTCGTTGATAGCAGAAGCAATCCACGTTGCAGTTTTTGCGGTATATGTTCACATATTTTTAAAGGATTTTGATAAAACGTTATGAGGTATAAATGCTAAAGTATTAAACGAAATCTAATAATTTTATTTAGTAATGGTTCCATAAAAATATAAATTAACTTCACGTAAATCGTGGGGCAGTCAAATTTGAATAAAACTTATGCGTGTAATGTTTAGCAAAAGTCAAGCACAAAGCAATACTTTTAGAAAAAAAAAATGCTTAAAATCAGGTCGGGCCATTTGCAATTTAACCAGCTAGGACGCAGAACTGTAGCTATTATAAGAATCAAAGTGAATTTTCACTTCCTCTAGCGCGTGAGATATAATGTTGAGCTTTGATAGTTCTAACATCCATTTCATTACCTTTATTTTTGTAACACCATCATCATCTCCCTCCTTTGCGTCTCTATCGCCTTTTATTTTCAGATTACCAAAACGCCCATCTGAATCTTCAAGATAGTTTCTTCCAGTTCTTTGGCATGAGGTATATTTGTGCCTGCTGCTCCGAATTTCCATTGTTTCGCCTGCTCGTGTTCTAGGATGATAAAGCCTCATCGCTCGCTATTTACATTTTCTGTTCTTACCGACATCTTTTCCTATGCTTGATTTTTTTTTCTTTTATTGTACAGTCTGCAGAAACTCTCACTTAATCCGCTGCCTCTCATCTCATTACGTGCTGAACCCATTTCAGTCTACTTTTCGTTTTCTTTCTCTATCTCATCATATCGCCCGTGTTCCTTCCTGAAGATTCCACGAATCCACCTTATCACTTTCATCAACGGCCCTTCCCTTTGTTGCACTTCCTTATCCACGTATTTCGCGCCGCGTGGCATTAAAGACAGAATTAAGTTCAGTAAACCTTCGTCATGTTCAGCATGTGTTTGCTGCTCTATTATAATATCATAGTAATAATTCGCTCCCGTTTGTTGCACCTTAATCTCTTACATCCTGGCGGCATCTTTGGAGTCTTAATGAGTATTTTCAAAAGCGGAAGCATAAATTCGTTCTCGCGCGTCCATTTTGTGCTATTTCAGAACGCCATGCGTTATTTTTTTTATCCGGATGTACACTTTTTTTTATTAAACGCAAATGTCGTAATCTTTGTCTCATATTTTCATGCACAAAAGTGAATACATTTGATCTAATTTACAAAAGGTAACCATCTGAAGATTCCATTAATTAGCCAAAGCATCTTCGTAAAATCTAACATGCTGATTTCCTCTAAAAAAATTCCCAAGTGAAGTTACCTGGGTGTGTCAAAAGTTTATCCCGTTCTCTGCTACAGATAATGTTGAGTCTCCATTCCTGTGCGAAACGTGTGCTAGAGTCCACTGGGGCCCTGTAGCACCGCGCTCTATTGCGTTATCAAGTGAGCAGAGGATAAAGGTCGATAAGCGTGCTGTTCGGGTGCCCCTACCCTATTATTGGAAACAAATTTAAACGCGGGGCTATAGGTGAATTCATCGAAAGCGAAATCACCGAAAGATACAATATCGTAGGGTAAGCTTTTGTCGAAAACTTTGACAATAATTGGAATACAGCTAAGTGGCCACAAAAGCGTTTGGGGTACCTATAAAAATTGCATTTTTTATTTCTTAGATTACACTTTCATGTACGATGACCACAAAACCGTTAGGGAGTCTAACAAGAATCAGTCTTTTGGTTTCATCGTGTCTACTTTTACCGTAGACCGCCCCTAAAGATACGGCCTAGGCAGTGGCCTTTTCAACAGTTTTTATTTCGACCTGATCATATTTATAAGATTTGGACACCCAGACAGGTTAGTAATATCACGCTTTTTCTTTGGCACTAAAAATAAATTAATATGCATAGGCCGAAGCTTAGGCCTTTCCAACAGTTTTTATTCCATCTTGTTCTTATTCACCATGTTTAGACACAGTGTCAAGTTAGTATTATTGCGCTTTCACTTAGGCCTAGGCTCTTTTACAATTTTTATTCCATCGGTTTCATATTCATAAGGTTTGGGCTCCAAGTCAAGTTAGTATTATTACGATTTTACTTAGGCATTAAACATTACTACCTTGGCCTAGGCCTTTTTAACAGTTTTTCTTAAATCGTGTTTCATACCAACAAGGTTTAGACACCCAGTCAAGTTAGTGTTATTGCGCCTTTACTTAGGCATAAAATATTAAAAACTTGGCCTAGGCCAAGTTTTTAATATTTAATGCCAAAGTAAAAGCACAATATTACTAACTTGACTTGGTGTCCAAACTTTATGAATATGAGTGCAATAGAATAAAAACTGTTAAAAACGCCTAATCGTAGGTCTATGTATTAATATTTAATTACTAAACAAAAGCTCAATAGTACTAACTTGACATGGTGTCTAAACCTTATGAATATGAACACGATGGAACAAAAACTTTAAAAAAATCTAGGCCTAGGTTAAGGTATTCAAATTTAATGCCTAAGTAAAGGCGCAATAATACTAACTTGACTTGGTGCCTAGGCCTAGGTTAAGGAATTCAAATTTAATGCCTAAGTAAAGGCGCCATAATACTAACTTGACTTGGTGCCTAAGCCTTATGAATATAAACACGATAGAATAAAAACTGTTAAAAAGGCCAAGGTATTAATATTTAATGCCTAAGTAAAAGCGCAATAATAATAACTTGACTTGGTGTCTAAACCTTATGAATATGAGCACGGTGGAATAAAAACTGTTGAAAAGTCCTAGGCCTAGGTCAAGGTATTAATCTTTAATGCCTAAGTAAAAGCGCAATAATACTCACTTGACATGGTGTCTAAACTTTATGAATATGAACACGATGGAGTAAAAACTGTGCAAAATACCTAGGCCTAGGCTAAGGTATTAATCTTTAATGCTTAAGTAAAAGCGCATTAATACTAACTTGACATGGTGTCTAAACCTTATGAATATGTACACGATGGAATAAAAATTGTAAAAAAGACCTAGGCTTAAGACAAGGTATTTAATATTTTATGCCTAATTAAAAGCCCTATTTTAAAAACTTGACTTGGTGTCTGAACCGTATGAATATGAGCACGACAAAATAAAAACTGTTAAAAAGTCCTAGGCCAGTATTATTAGGACAAAGTCCTCTATAATACTGTTACACACGTAGTATATGAGTTTCGAATAGACAAGTTGACTTCAATGATAATGGAATATTTGTAGTTGAAATTAAGAATATTTATTTATGTACAGTATTTAAATGTTGAATCCTCACATAGGTTATATTTAGTGAGACATAAAAACGGCAATGAAGCAAATGGAGCAACACGTATTGCGCTCACCTTACTCCGGTTTCAATCCTTCTGGCTTGCAATCGATCATGCTTCTTGTCTGGTGTTGTACCACGTCATTAAAGATATTCCACGTTCAACGTAATTTTTTCTCCCACGTAATTTGGTGTTCAGGTGTAGGTATGTATAGATTGAACTTCTACTAAAAAGTCCTAGGCCTGTTTATTGATATTTGATGCTTAAGTAAAAGCGCCGCATTATTAGCGTGATTTATTATGTAAACGTTATGAATATATTGCGTCGTTCTCAGAATCATGATGTTTAGACCCAAAGACTAGTATTATTGCCATTTTACTGAGGCATTAAATATTAATTTCTAGGCCTTTGTGCACGTCTGAAACCGAGAAACTGCAATCTTTATACGGTCCCTAAAGTGGGTGTCCATTTGTCCGTGCCCAGTTGTCCTGTGGCCATTTTGATGAATTCGTTTCATTTTTTTTTTTTTTTTTTTTTTCGAAAAAGTTGTCTTTTGGTAAACCGCTTGTTCGATAAATTTATTTTCAATGAATTCACATTCGACGAATTCGTTTTCGATTAATTAGTTTCCGATTATTTCGTCTTCGATGAATTCGCCTGCTCCCGTGTCTGTGTATTGCATAGTTTCAAAATGAAGATTTTCAACAGTTGCAAGTGGTTTGGTCCAGCCTTATCGTTCTTTTAGTTTTAATACCCAGTAGTAGCATTAATTCGTCATTGTTTAGTAACAATAAGCATATGTAGATTTACGATGGAAAACCTAGAGATGGCATCTGTTGTCCAGTGTATCTGCGAAGAGCATTTTTACATCAGTTGTATGGCTGTGATTAGTCAGTTGAGTACTAACATTAACTTTTTTACAGAAAATATTATAACTAGTTACATTATCGCTAAAGAAAGTGTATTTTAATTTTTAGCAATTACATATAAATATATTTTTATTATTTGCAAATATTTTTCTGTATTTAGAAAATATTTTTGAAATTATTAGCACATAAAAAATACTTTGCTTTTTAGCACCTGAGAATCCGTTCCCTAGTAATCATACTGAATAAATTACTTTTGGAGGGCTTTCGTGTGAGAAATGATAGAGCTAAAGTAATCCAGCTGAATTCAACAAATGCTCTCCTACAAGGATTTCGTGTTCGAAATGTTTCAGCTCAAGTAATTCCATTGAATTCCGTAAATGCTCTCTTCTAATTCCTTTAAGGGTTTCATACACAGAGTGATTGAGCAAAAATATTTCAACTGAATTAAATAAGTACTTTTCTTTCAGAATTCTGCACACAAAATGATAATATGTGATGAATAACTCGAATTTTAGCTTACTTTTCAGTTTCAGTTTTCTTATGTAGACTTCTTTCCTTCTCAGGTGAAGATTTTTTTACTGAACGGCGCATTACTTCCCCGAACAGCTTGTACATTTTGGCAAAGTTGACGGTGAGACAAGAGAAAATAGATAAACTACGTTGAATGAAAAAGTATGGACTATGTGGATATGTTTTGTATGGTGTACCGTCAAAATAACCCGGAAAAAATAACCCGGTCAAAACAACATGGCGTCTAAATAACTACCGTCACAATAACCCAGCGTAAAAAAAAAAACGATAAAAATTACCCTGCGTCATAATAAGTCCAAAGGTCACAGTTATGGTAGGTCAAAAAAACAAACGTCATAATAACCCACGCCTTAATAACCCACGCCTTAATAACCAGTGTCAAAATAACCCAGCAATCACACTCCCTGAAGCCGCCTCGGTGGCGTAGTGGTCTAAGCGATGGCTTATGACCATTCGGCCATAAAGGGTTCGGGTTCGAATCCCGGTGAAGCATGGATGTTGTTTGTCATACGGCACTGGCTCTCTCCCTTCCCTGGAACCAGTGGCCCTGAATTAGGGACGGGCGACTGCGTATAGCCCATTGTGTTGCTCACGGTGGTCGTTAAACCTCCAATGAAAAAAAAAAAAAAAAAAAAAAAAAGCACTTCCTGGATCGAAATGGAAAAGGGGCGGGGAACAGTCATCTCTCTAAAATCAAAGTAGGTCGGATTATTTCGACATATGATCGAAAATGTTTTTGTTTGAAAACCCTCTTAGTTTTCAAATTATTTAAAAGAAAAACACCATAGTGTTTGGGGTGCTGGCGAAACGACATCCCCCTGGGAGAATTTAAAATTTCTTGACACCATTCGTTTGTATCGTATCGTAGTTCCCTCAGGATTAAGACTGCATGCAGTATTGTGGTGCAGAATTCGCAGGTAGGATTGGAGTATCCGGTCCCAAATTTATATGCTTACTTAAACTGATAAAATTAATGATTTAACTTTTTCTTCCCCCACATAAACAGATAGAAGGTAGAGAAAGAAACTGGAAAAACGTGTGGCTATGTGTCTCACTGGTATCGGCAGCTCTAACTGCAGTTACGATACGAAATTTTGTAGCAAAAATGAAATATTTTTTTAAATATTTCAGATACACTTCTTTCCTTATTTTACGTTTGCCGGATACCATGCTTGTTTCCAACTAAATTACTAATAACATAAAAAATACGTTGCTATTAGGATAAACTGAAAAAACAGAGTTTTTCCAGATTTTAACTAGGGTTATTTTGACGCAGAGTTATTTTTACCCCGGGTTAATTTGCTAACGGGATATTGACGTCGGGTTATTTTGACTCCGGGTTATTTTGACGCGGGGTTATTTTGACTGGGGTATTTTGACGCGGGTTATTCTTTCCGGGTTATTTTGACATGTAATCGTTCTGCATGATGAAAGAATGTGGACAGTGTGTATATGTTGGCGATATAATTGGAATAGCAAAAGAGGTTGAAGCTTATTGAAGATTTATGAGAATTGACAAATAACGTATTGTAGCTATATGATTGAGATTTATATGTTGATTAAAAAATTTCACCCAGTGTCAAGGACAAAATCACAGCTTGATGATAATAGTGCATTGGTGACAAATGCGTAGATAATAAACAGTTGATGTTGAACGTAAGAACTGTTTCTTTCACCCTGACTGTTTCATTCACGCAGTTATTTCTCCAGAGGGAGATGTATGTTCAACGAATTAATTAAGGACATTATTTTACTCAAATTTTATACGCCGATTAATTTCTTTATCACTGTGGCTCTCTCTTGATATCTATTGCTCAAGGTAAACACACAGTCGTGACCAAAAGTCTTGCACCAGTAGACCGAAAGTCAATTTTTGATGTTTGAAGTCAACTTATACAGCGTAATGGTAAAGTCAGGAATACATATTATACATCGTTTTAAAGAAAATGTTATGCTGAATTCATCGTTTTAAAGAAAATTTTATGCTGAATTCATCGTTTTAAAGAAGATTTTATGCTGAATTCATCGTTTTAAAGAAAATTTTATGCTGAATTCATCGTTTTAAAGAAAATTTTATGCTGAATTCATCGTTTTAAAGAAGATTTTATGCTGAATTCATCGTTTTAAAGAAAATTTTATGCTTAATTCATCGTTTTAAAGAAAATTTTATGCTGAATTCATCGTTTTAAAGAAGATTTTATGCTGAATTCATCGTTTTAAAGAAAATTTTATGCTTAATTCATCGTTTTAAAGAAAATGTTATGCTGAATTCATCGTTTTAAAGAAAATGTTATGCTGAATTCATCGTTTTAAAGAAAATTTTATGCTGAATTCATCGTTTTAAAGAAAATTTTATGCTGAATTCATCGTTTTAAAGAAAATTTTATGCTGAATTCAAATGTTTTTACAGAATGTTATTACCAGTAATAACTTTTCGATTAAACCACTCATCAACCAACTTTGACCGATGACATGGCGCGTTATCGTCCTGAAAGATAAAATTCCGCAAACCCATGACTTGTGCAGATGATAGCAGATTGGGCTCCAAAATATCCACATATTTCGATCCATTCAATGTCCTATCAAAAATGTGCTAACGGCCAACACCACTGGCTGAAATACAGGACCATAACATCACCGAATGTGGGTGCTTGATTGTTAGCTAGGTGCAGTATGCCTTACATCTTTCACGAGCCGGACGACGTACATAATTATTTCCATTATTAGCGGAAATAGTAACAGTTGTTTCATCACTGAAAATAACATTTTCCCACTCATCAACAGTCCAATTCTTGTGTGCCTTGGACCAAACAATTCTTTTGAGCCGTTGTTGTTCAGTAAGGAAAGGTTTTCCTGCAGCTTTTCGTGCAATCAGTCCATTTTCTTGTAGCCTACGACGAACTGTACGTGCAGATACAATAATGTCTGCTTCATTCACCCACTCATTTCTTAAATCAGTGGCTGTTTTAAACCTTGATTTTAAGGAACAACGAATCAACATGTGATCATCACGTTCAGTACACAGTCTTGGTTGACCTGTTCTTTTTCTGTATCCCACACATCCAGTTTCTACAATTTTTTAAATGGTGCGCAAGACAGTGGAATGATCACAGCCCGCCGTTCCGGTGGCGCAGTCGTCTAAGCGATGGCCTCTGATCATTCGTCCGAAAGGGGTCCGGGTTCGAACCCCGGTGAGGCATGGATGTTGTGTTTGTCTTACGGCGCTGGCTCTCTCCCTTCCCTGGAACCAGTGACCCTAAATTAGGGACGGGCGACTGCTTATAGCCCATTGAGTTGCTCACGGTGGTCGTTGAAACTCCAATCAAAAAAAAAAATCACAGCCACATTTAACAGCAATTTTACGACTACTGAACCCAAGTTCATGCAAAGTAATAATTTTTGCCCTGGTTTGAAGAGTCAAGACCAATTTTCGGGTCTTTGACATTCCAAAATTCAAATATCACCTGAAATTCTGCATAAACTTCCGTCAACTGTCTACAAGCAGCTGTTTCCTAAGTCGGCAGAAGAAGAAGAGTTCCTAGCTTAGGTTGAGAGACCCGGACCCACAGCGCTATGCGCCCTTTGGCAGGTGAAAGTGAAAATAAGAGAGTAGGGAACAGATTGCCCTGACAGAATAGCACGAAAGAAGAGTATGGAAAAATTAGAGCAGAGGGAGTATACGGTTTCCCGTTAAGTAGTGAAGTTGTAAGCTGCCCTACATGCTTACCTGCAACAAGCAATTCCGAGCAACATCTCTCCCGGCAGAAAATGCCCAGTAAGCACGGATGAGTACAGGAGAAAAGGAGGAAAGGATATGGGAAAGGAGGAACCTGAAATAAAAAAGACAGCACACACAGAATAAGTTTCCCAGAGGGATATCGACGTTCAGCACCTGATAAAACAAAACTGGCCGTTTGCTCAGTTTTCCTTTTGGAGTCGGCTATTTGCTTTGTTACTCAGCAGCTAATCAGAGAAAAGATTTTTTTCCATTGGTCTAAAAAAATTTTCTCAGGTTTACTTTTGCTGATTCTTGACTTCCATGGTGAGATTAACCATAGCTGGGGTGGTGTTAACACAAAATAACACCGATTGTGGTTTTAGTTACTCAGTTTGAGTAAACATAGAAAACAGAAAAAAGAAAGGCTACAATCAAGGTTTTATTTTTAAGGAGAAGGCAGAATAAGGTCCACTCATTTTTTGCAAAACTCCTGATACCAATTATTGCTTTATTCACACGTGTGAAGAATACCTTCGTTCTAGTCCCAGTTATTTCTAATTTTTTTGGAAGTATAACTGTGAATCGGATTTTCAGGAATTTTATTTAAAATAGCTTTCGGCCTTTTAAATTTGTCAGTATCGTTGACAATATAATTAAGGGCCTCCCTGACAAGAGGATTGGGATGTTCTTTAAAATATCTAGTCCTATTTTTAGTCATAACTAGGGCGTAAACAATTATGTTTTAACAAAGACAAGACAAACAGCACATTGTTTTGATATAAATACGGGATTACACCATGTGCTACAAATTTTGAAGATGACAATCCAATTTTTGATGTAAATGTGGCAAAGATGGTAAGTGAGATAATATCCGAAAACTTGCAAATTCAATAGTCCTGGAGTGGGACTCGAACCCGCGTCTCCCAGATAGCGCCCGGGTATGCTAACCACTACACCACCCAGAACAACCAAGTCTCAAGTTTCCGATTAATTTGAATATAACCATCACAGGATTCGCTAGTCGAAGCAACCGGCATTCATGTTTAGCGAATATGGAGGTTAAGAATCATATCCCGTGATTGCCCGGAGGAGCAGATAAGTCATGAAATAAATACGGGTCGTTCTGGGTAGTGTAGTGGTTAGCATACCTGGTCACTATCTGGGAGACGCGGGTTCGAATCCCGCTCCAGGACGATGAAATTTTTAAGTTTTCGGATATTATCTGACTTACCATCCTTGTCACATTTACACAAAAAATCGGATTGTCATCTTCAAAATTTGTAGCACATTGTTTGTTCAAGGAAGAGGTATTCAGCACAAGAAAGATAATTCCTTTTTGCAGCATTTTGCTAGGCCCTGAAAAGGGCCTTTTTTTTATTTATGTTTTATTCCAGATTTCCTCCCTTTTATCTCCTCATATCATTTGGCGATGAAGAGAAGACATGAGATAGGAGGCCAGCTGCAGCTTCTTCCTATCGTCCAGCTCCATGGGTAGCACAGAACTGGATGGATTCCCCATCAGTGTAAAGGTAGGTGGTTGCTGGGGTGCAACCACCTGAGCAAAGGTTTGTTTATGGGGTAGGAAAAGGATGGACCTGGTCCTCCACCTCTGAATCTTCATCTACCTCTTCTATTTGGTCCTCCTCTCTTGAATTGTTTGTAGCGCCTGGCTTGCAGAGGAGGTGGGTTTTCCTTCTCAACGAATAAGTCCATCCCCATCCTAAAACCCAGGATGGTGATGGGGCCAACCGGCACGTGCTCATCTGAGGAGAAAGCCATTGCATCCCTCTGTGCGCCGTTCCGGTATCTGAACCGCTCAAGATTCCGGGTAATAATACCCTTCTCCCTGAGCACCGCAGACACCTCCTCGATCGGCAGATAGGACGCAACACCTTTTAGGTCGAATTTGGCCACTTCCCGCTTGTACGTTTTGGTGGCCGCCTCCACCCCCTCTGCAGTAGGAGAATTTGTCATTTTCATGTAGGACTTCCGTCCACAGGTAGTAGAGTTTAGGTCCCAGCCACCTACAGCGAGATCGCCTTTTGGGCAGGACACAGAAACGGAAGGAATCAGAGCAAGTCTAGCGACTTTTGACAGAACAGTTTGTAGTGAGATTAGAGTACAGTAGATGGCGCCACCGTACAAGTACGATATTGCACATAGATGGGTGAGAGAATTTCAGGGAGGACATAGGAAAGGATACCATTTAACCAGTGGGTCCAGCCTGGGGGCCGTCACTTTACGTGCTCGTCCGATGCACGGCGGATATTCAGCGATTGTTAGTAAATCACACCATCTCTGAAAGATCAGCCCAGGCTTGAACCTGG